>CM031240.1:1066617188-1066766577 GCA_018340775.1 Taxus wallichiana var. yunnanensis
CAATCAATTAACATTCATTCATAACTTATTTTTAGTGCGCGAAAGCCAATGACATATTCAGCTATGAGTATCACTGTAACATGAATATATATTGCGCAGTTGATTACCATTTACAAGCTTTGGTCCTAATACTAATAGAGTTGATAAAAAAGGTGCAAAAGAGAGTAGGGTAGGGTAGAAAGAGAATAAGTAGCTAATCGTGCAGCTCGCTCTGTCTCGAACACCAAGGATCGTGAAAACCATGCCCGAGCTCAAACCAAAGTATGCACTAGATCAAGACATGGACAGTGTGTAGGAGTCTAAAGGGAAAGACTTAGAATGTGCAGAGGGGTGCGCAAGGTCATTGGGACGCATAAGATGCGCTCTCGACCTCCTAGTCGCCAAGGAAGATATTGCATTCAATCAACAAAGTGATCCTTAAATGCTTGTTCAAACTATTGCAAAATGAACACGAAGCTAACTTAGGCCAAGAACATGGATAGCCAAGTGAGAAAAAGAAAATAAAAGTCTCAAAAGCTTTTCTATTCCAAATTCAAGGACCTTTACAATGAGTTCGATCTAGGTATTTATAGGAAAACCCCAGATGAATAGTGCTTTTAAAGCATTAATGGTGGTAGGCTCTTCACAACCTAGATTTAACAATATAATATTACATGGTAGATGCATAGTTAGATTACATTGAATGCCAAGTTGGCCATCTAGAAGGTTTGTCACATCGAAGACATCTCTCGTAAGATCTTCATTAAATGCTACAAAGCTCAAGACAAGCCTAGACATGGTACTCCCAGATTTCACATGTTCCAAAGTGTAGATGAGGCGCCAAAGTGCAAGATTCAAATTTTCCATTTAAGATAACCAACTACCTCCGACATGGTGTGCTTGGGAGCTAAGATTTTCTGAAAAATTGACCTGATGCGGCCCCATGGTTTGGGGCACCGATTTGTCTCTTGGTTGACTTGACATTTTGTCATGTAGTTCATCTTTTGATTTGGGGCGCACAATGGTGTGCGCGAAAGGACTACGCAGATGATGGTTCCCTTCTTGGGGCACACACAATCATCCCTTGCCTTCTCTTCATAGTCCTACATACACAAAGTAAACGCGAAACTAATTAGCATTCGCATGCAATGGTCTAAGCAAAAAGAGAGGAATGCTTCACCTAGTATGCATGAAGGGGCATGCACTTCTTCGTTTAACTCGTGCGCAGAATGGTTTGAGCACGTAAATTTGAGGCGTATAATCGCTTGTGTAATGTGGTTGGGAGATAGGTTAAGTATGGGGAGTGTGCAAAAGGTTTATCGGATTCCACACAACCCGGGATAATCGAAGTGTCATGGAGTATCAAGGGGTTTACAGGACTAGGTATGCGGCTGTGCAAAGATTGTGTGAGGCTAGTTTTGAACACAAAGGGGTCGCAAGATGACTCCAAACTAAACGTGAAGGCTTCAAGGTGCGTGGGGATCAATAAAGAAATTGTGAAATGGTTTTGTGTAATGGCGCACATGAAAGATATTTGCACAAAGGTAACAGAGGCACACAAAAATTGCTGAGATGAATTATAAGTGCTTTACGTAATGATAGGTAGGCCAATTTGCAAAGGGCACGCAGGTTTTGGCAATAGATAGACTATTTGCAACACAACTTAAAGCATGAAAATGCTTGGGTTAGGAATTGTGCAGTAAAGTATAACAAAGCAAAAAGGCACAATTTTGGACTACCTTATGAAGATCAAAAGGTTCCATGATTTCAATTGTGAAATTAGGAGCGTGTTGTTGACACAACAGCAAAGGGCGGCAAGGGGGCTCAGCCCAATCTTTTGATTGATGGTACTAATAATTCATTATTTAAAAGAGTGGAGGCTTTGGAGGTGAATGCGAAATGCAACACAACATCATGAGGTGTTTGATGAAGGAGAACGAGAACCTCAAACTCAGACTTCAACAGAGCTCCACCAGCGACAAAGAGGAGAGGCAGAGTAGCAAGAGATTTTCGTCTGGGAGCCACTTTTAGGATATGGACAATATTGAGGACCATTTGGTGCTCAAATGGAGGGTGGATAATCCTAGATAGCATTTAGGAAAAACCTCTGTCATTCTAAAAGGAAGTTATCCAGCTACATACATCAGCCGCAAGGAATTCAACTGTCTCAATATTCATGCTCAAAGATTGTTTCATTAAGAGAAAAAGGAGAGGATAAAGGTGATCCTAAGCAAGAAAAAGAGACACGCTCAAGAGAAGGATGACCCTCAAGCAGAGGGGGTAGACTTTACCAAGCCGGAGGACTATGTCAACTTTATGAGTGAGGAATGGAAGGAATCTCTTCCTGGAAAAAGCATTAAAGACAATTAAGTTGTAAGTTTGTTGTTGGCTAACAACCTCTTGTATGTTGGGGATTTTTCCATCTAATATTCTCTTAATCTCTCTTCTCCTCTCTTGTCATATCTTTCGTCTACTCTATTGTATGAGGGTAAGGGCCCTTTCAAAATCCCTTTTTTTACCATCAATAAAAACAAATATTATCCCCTTTCTCTTCTCAATAATATAGATTAGGATATAGATAAAATATCATTCTAAGGCCTACACACAAGTCAATATTGTAACTATGTAGTGTATGAGCCATGGATCTAGAAGACGATAATCCACACTCTATCAAAGGTGCAAGGTTCCAAAGCGTAAGTCTAGGATAGGGGATGGGGTCCTACTAGAATCCTCAATTGTGGAGAGTAGTGATAGTGAGCAAGTGCATATAAGATATCTAGAATAGGGTTGCAAGAATAAACAAGGAGGCAAGTGCATGCCAATGATCTAAAATAGGGTTGTATAAGCCAAACGATCGATGTAAGTGTTATCCAAAAAGGGGTAAATTTGGTAACATGCATCGAATACTCAAGTCCCGTGCAAATAAATTGATTCAAGGCAAAAATCATGTTTTTAGGGTCCCCTCGGATTTTTTCTAACTCTCTGTCAAGAAGAAAGGAGCAAGTTCTAAAAAAGAGTGAAAAGGTTGCAAAAATAAGCTGGGCGAGAAAAAATCATGAAAATTGGCTAAGTCCTAGTCCAAAGGCGGTCCTTGGGACGCTTGGGAAATCGAAGCCTCCAGGGCGCCGGCAGCAAAGATGGGATTGGGCCGTGGGGACGCGGAAAGCCAAACCGACCAAGGTGAGAAAATCGACAATCGCCGTGGCACATGAAACGATCGGGACATCTGGGAAATGGGGCGAAAGTCGCAAAACGCGAAAAGAATATAGGCCGAATCGGGCGGATCGGAGGAATTTGTCCCATACGATTCGGGACAACCGGGCCAAAGGACGCGAAAAGAGCCCGCTGACCAATCAGAAACGCCACATGTCACAAGGGAAACGTCCAAAATTTCAAAGGGCGAGGTTTGAAGGGTCGGCCCGGGGAGCAGTAGGACAGGACACGTGTCCAATGGAGCAGGAAGTGTGGAGCTCGGGGAGAAATTAGAGAATTTGGAAAAGTTTTGGCCAAAAACTAAAAGGTAAAGGATAACCCCGCCCCTGTCCTCAACAAGATCATGCCACGTGTCCCAGTGGGGGACGCTGGGAAAAAAATGGGAAATTTTCCAAAATTACAAAAAAGTCAAAACTTTCAAGGAAAACCCTTGCAGTAAGGAAGGAGAGAGAATTGCTCATCCAATCGGCCCCCTAGGGAGCGTGGGAAAAATTTCAAAACCCATTTTTGCCTGCTTTGTGCCCTAAATCTTATCGTCATATCTTTCGATCCAGAGCTCGGATTTGCACGTTCTTTATATCATTGGAAAGCTTATAAAATTCTCTACATGATTTTGGGGTCAATCTTGAATTTTGGATCTGAGAGAGAAAGTTAAACGGCTCGACGCGTGTCCTAAATGACATTTCAGTTGACCAAATTTAATGCAGAATGGGTCGTGCATTCTCCTCCGGTCGGTCAAAAATGACAGGTATGGGTTTGTAAGGTCCCCATGCCGTTTTTAATGCATTTTGCAGATCAATGAGGAATGGGCTCCCATGTTTTTGTGACGTTTTCTCTCTCTAGGCTCGACCCATGCAATGTAAAAGCCGATTTGTCTCATTTCTAAAGGGGGAACACTTTTGCCATAGCAATCTTCTTCTTTCACCTCCAAAGAAGTGATTGTTGCAAGAATAAGACCTCTTCAAAGTCAAGTTTTTACCTCTCCGAGGTCATGAATGCAAATGGTTTTGACATTGGAAATGATAATGCAAGCTTTGTGAATGGGTTTAAGAGTCCTTTGTTTGTATTATTTGCTTCATTTCAGATCCTAAATTATATCTTATTAGCTGTGTATGTTTTATGTTGCAATCTTTGATTTGTGTCTATTTGCATGACAAAAATATTCACCACCTTTTGGTGCATCACCATCTTTAGTTAGTTTCAATTTTTGCACTTCTATCCCTGTCTCCTTGCAATTTAGAGTAGGATTAGGATCTGAACCTCTGTAGTTGTGCAAATATAGATCTAAATCAGAGGAGTTTGAGGAACCAGCCTCTAATCTGGAGATTCCTCTCGCCACAAGTCCCACATGGAGAGAGGTTTCCATGTTGTGCAATCACACCGGGAAACATCAACCTAGAAGCCCGATGTGCGTCCGGGGTGCTGTGATCCCGCACTAACAAGTAAGGCAAGGGCTGATAAAAGAATAATGCAATAAACAAAGAATATGCTATTTTATCCTAGTCTAAAACATAATACATCCATCATAATCAATCATACCAAATAACAAAAGGAAAAGGAAAGGTTAGGGATACTTACCTTCAAAGACACCATTAGGCGCATTAACCACCCCTAGGGTTAGTAGTTCCTTATGATAGATGTGGATGGATCACAAGAGGGATAGGTGGAAGACCTAAGTAGACCAAAGTTGGGGACTCCAAAGACTTGGTAGACCTTGTTGGTGCAGCTCCTATTTTTGTGAAGCCTAGTAACCTAATGCTCGAAAGAAGATTCCCAAGTGTAATTTTTTTATACCTTAAAACCTTAAGAGTAACTTTAGTGAGCACATGTAGACTGATATGCGATGATGTTATTTTTGGAACATGATCTCAATGATGTTTATAAATAGGGGACATAACCTAAAGGTTCAATCCTTGCTAGCCGACGGTATTGAGTATGGTTGATGGAGTCAGCTGATAAAACGTCTTGCTTGACAGTATTGATTATGTTCGATGCCATTGGCTAGCAATTGTCACATGAGGATCCTAAAGGGAAGAGGGAGGAGTGGAGCAGATCTTAGGAGCAGATCTGATGGTGATTTGACACAGATTTAAAGGTGTTGTAAGGAGTTGTGAAGGTGATAGTAAGAGGGTAATAATAGGATATCAATGGATGTGTCAAAGAGGTTGTAAGGTATGCTAAGTCATTCTAAGATGATCTAAAGCACACGGGACTGCACAACAAATGTCTCTCACAGATACCACCAACCAACCTACCCGTTTTCAGCATGCCTGTTGGTTCAGCGAAAATGACTAAGTATCAATAGAGTTCGCAGGACAATGAGGTGCACAGGTGGGGCACGTGGGACGCGCGCATGATCCAAAGAAAGCGGCTCGCGGAAGGCTCGCGCCTGGAAAAAACAGTTTTCAGGACTTAGCCGATTTTGCTTACAAGGGCTAAAAATAGAAAAAACAGTTGGAGTGCAGCCCAAGTAAAGATAAAAGCAAGAAGTCTTAGAAGTCAAGGAACATCTATTTTTGGAGATAAAGCACATGCAAAGAGAAGATCAAAGGTCACACATGGGACGGGCTATTATTAGGATAAAGCAAGTCCTATTTATAAGATAATCTATTAATAGCTCCATTGTAAAAGCATGCATCTATTAACGCATGGCTATTTTGAGCACGCCTATTATTAGGAAGGTGCATGGGTGGTGAAGGGCAAGTCCCCACCCCTATATATATATTGGTCCTTTGTTATTGTTTTGGGTACCATGTATGTATGCGCATCATGATTGTGTATGACCGCATATTACTATGTAATCAACTCTGTTATGCTATGTTTTGATGCAATGGATAATTGTGGATGGATTCGGTTGATTAATGTCTTTGATGATAATGGCAATTGCATGGTACACTTGATCTTAGTTCTTATTTGATCTATTATTCTTTCTTATTATTGGGGCTCATGGTATGATGAATGTTATGATTTGCACTTGAATACATAATTTGTTATGGTTATTATGAACATGCATGCTAACACCTTAACAAGCCTACACGAAGGAGGGACCCGTAGCTTTGGGTGAGCGTTCGAGATCTATCCGAATGAGGTGCCAACGTGCATAGCTCTTTAAGTGACAAAACAAGACTACATTTTGGTTCAGTTGTCGGGATCTCTTTCAAACGGTTTCTAGGATGTTGCATACGAGATGGCGATCGGTTGATTCTAGAGAGCATTGAAAGTTGGGTGAAGACGGACAAGATCAATTTGCACGAAGATATGGTTCTGGACCTGATTTCAATGCACGTAAGTGGGTGGAAGATCATCTATATCATGAGCTCTATGAGACGTTTTTCAGCCTTTTTCCAATAGAATTGTATGAGTGGTTGTCAACATACGCATCAAAGAAAAGTTGGGGATACAGCCGAGGGTTTGGACGCAAGAAGATTACCAGACTTTGTTTGATGTTGATGAAGCTTGGACTCGTGTTGTAGATTGTTGGTGGGCTAGTGTAGTGCGCATTATACTTTGGAGTACATTATTTCTACGTATCCGTGTCCGGAGGTTGCTGAGTTTGAGTTCTTGTGTGAACCCAAAGGATCTTATTTACACGCTATCCATTTGTCAATCAAGATCTTGATGGTAGAACCTGAATTTGGAGCTACCCAAAACTAGCTAAACCCCACCGCACGCAAGGGCAAGAGTAGGTGTGGTGAAAGATGGCAAACTGGCGGCGTAAAGTAAAAGACAGAGAGAGGAAAGGTGGCTCAAGTATAATGAAGCACGAGAGAGGGAATTGGCAAGGAAGCACGATGTTGAGGAGTCTATGGAGTTGTGGAGGATGATGGCTCGTGAAGGATTTGAAGCTCACGTGGACAAGGTGGAGCCGGAGCATCAAGCTCTCCCATGATTAGGCAAATGCAAGAGAGAATCCCCTTGACTTCGGATGAGAGCGCATCAAAGGAGAGATTGAGGACCTGCAAGTGCACATTTGATCCCACCTAAGCGACCTAGCCCTGCACGCATGTATTCCGAGATCCGAAGTAGTTATTGAGAAGCAAGCTAGTTTTGGTGAGCAAGCAACACGGGTAGGTACCATTTTGCAGTAGATTCGAAGTGCGCATCATATAACACATACAACTATGGCATCGCAGTGCGTCGTTCTTTGGAAGTTCGATTGCAGGGTTTTTTTAGGTGCGAATGTTAGTGCGCAAAATATTGGGAGCACCTGCAACTTCGCAAACCATGGGAGTTCAATTTAGTGCACGGAGGCTACGGTTGGAACACAAGGAGGTTTAGGAGGATCAAGAGGATCATGATCAAGCGGATCGGTGGATCCGAAGGAGGAAATACTAGTGGAGGTTCTAGTTTGGGGTTTGGAGGACATGGTCCACATCCACAACAGCCACCCCATCACCTCTTCCCCATTCCAGCCACCTCAAGTGTATTATGAAATGTCTCTCCACTTGCCGGAGTATAGGGGTGTTCAAGATGCAAGGAACATGTGCACAAGTGTGAGTTGCTATGACACACTAAAGGAATCATAGCTTCAGATCGAAAGGCAAGTCGGATTTTGCACTACTCTTCAAGGGCGCACGCATAGCTGGTACAAGAAGTATGATCCACATCAAACTGTGGTGGATTATAATGCTTTGCGTGATGCATTTTTGGCCGAGTTTCATATCCCGTAATTTGAGCAGAAATCATCAACGCGCTTAAGGATATTAAGTAGGGTTTATCAAAAACGTGAGGGAGTATGATGCACGTTTTAAAACTCTTCTTCACAAAATTATCTTATGATATTCATCTAAGTCAAAGCATGCGCAATGGTTTGTTGGAGGGTTTTGACTTTGTTTCATAAAGCCCTTTCTCATAAGATGTATATTGATCCGTGAGGCCTTAGAAGCTCTCTGCACCGAGGCGATTAGGAGTGTGGATACTTTGGAGTAGGCCCGTTTTTAGAAGCGAGATCGCATCCATGGCAAAGTAACTAGAGAAGCTTTTTGCTAATTTAGCTCATGAGACACGCAAGTGGAATATATCATGTATGGATTGCGAGATTAAAGGACATACCAAGGACAATTGCCCTCGCAAATCGATGTGCGCCTTGTTGTTGGATTGTGAGATCTGTCATTTGGACCATGATGCGAGTAGATGCCCTCTTTTATAGCGCACAATCCAGAAGAATGTGTCTATGTATTGTAAGATTTACAAGACTCATACTCATGACACCGCTAATGCAGATTGATTGATCATATCCATGAAGCCATTGAGACTGGTGTGTGCCAGACTAGTGTAGCAAATGGATCGAAAGAACAAGAATGACAACATAATGAAGGGCGCACTAATGGGATAACGAAATGTAAAGAGGCTTTCATGGAGGATATAGAGGTCTGAAGTCACAATGGTGGCAGAGGAGGTTTCTTTAGAGGAACGTTATATACTGTGGATCCCCCGATCACTATCAAGCACGAGTGCCCTCGAATGTACTTTGCTCTTAGTGTGGAAAGCAACATAAGTTAGAGGATTGTCCTAACTTATACGAGCACATGAGTAAGAATCATAAGAAGAACGACAAGGGCGCGAGAATGATGAGGGTACAATGCGTCGTTGTTGATCGATGGATGCCAAGAAAGCACCCGATCCCGAGTTACACTGCTTTAGTAACCACACGTGTGTTGAGGTTGCGCGCGCACAAGAGACTCCTAAGTTCAAACCAGTTATTATGAGACAAGAGGTGATACATGCTAAGTATCCGGATGTTGCACATCAAAAGGAGGTTTACTAGGAGACTATGGATGTCATCGAGGACCGCAGGAGAAATTCAATGTTTTAAGGAGCAGCGCGCGTGATGGAACATGTGAAGAAGATTTAACTCCCGCAGAAGGATGTAGATGACTTGAAAGAGGTATGTAGGATGTTGCGCCAGGAGAACATCATTCCTCTTCTAAGCGAATGGTGCGAGAAAAGATAGTGCGGCTGGATCTAAGCGCGAGAGACGGAGATACTTCATGCAAATCTACCTCCTCATAGTCATGAATTTGACAAGGAGATCACACTTAATGCAATCATAGATGGATGGCTTCTTAGCAACATTTTGATAGACACAGGTGCAAAGGTTAATGTACTCACGTTGGATGCATGGAATCGGATGGGGAGACTAGCATTGACCATCTTCGAATGTGTTGTACATGGTGAACAAAATGAGGGCTATGCCTATTGGAGTACTGAAGGATGCATCCATTACAATTCAAGGAGCCAAGTTTACTGGGGACTTTGAAGTATTGGATTTTGTTGAAGCAGACAACTTCCCAACACTACTTGGGCAACCTTGGTGTTATGCCAACAATGCAGATTTGCGCTTTAATAAGGGATACATTAGCTTTGAGAACAAGGATGAGCGCGTCATTATACCTTTGACAGATGCAAAGGTTGCTCCATATGTTGAGCCCTTGATTGAAGAAGACTTGACCAAAATCATGCATGCACAATGAGAGACCCCGAGGTACTTGAGCCATCCAAGGAATGAGTGATACAGTGGGATGATGCTCACCGCTATTAGTGACACCACGAGCATTGCTTGTGACAGTGGGCACATGGCACGTATACGATGGTTGGACAAGAGATGAAGAACAAAGTTACTCTTGATGATCAGCCGCCCATGGTGAGGCGTTTGGGAAACAACCAAGTACCAAGGTATATTGGTGAAGGAAACCCTGATACATTTTGCACACCATGAGACCCAATGAACGAATGAAGGAGATAGAAGAAACATGCTGGTCTATACTTTTTCATCTGACAACAACGTGCTTTAGTGGGCAACACACACAGATAACCTACTAGAATGGCGAGAAGTGAGAATCGCCTTTTCTACTAGGTTTCTAAGGAACAATGTGCCCACTCAAATATGTGAATTTCATGGGAAGTCCCGTGCCTCGCATCACGTCCAGAATTGTGAGAGACTTTGGACGCAGGGACAAGAGGCCTTACCACCATCACTTTGGATACATAAGTTCTACTCCACATTGCGTGGCTACACGCACGCATGGTATGTCCATGCAAAATGAAGAGAGAGACCACGAGTTGGCAAAAGATGACCGTAGGTATGATTCAAACATTTAATTATTTTTCTACTAAGCCTCGGTTCATGAAGCACTATAGATCATGAAGTGCCTTACTATGGGAGATAGCGTGAAGGATGAAGAGCTCATGCTAGAGTTACTAGGTGAGCTTGATTAAGAGAGCCTGCCTTGACGAGGAAGAAACATATGAAGTACAACTTGGTCATGCCTGGAAGGAAAAAGAGAAAGGAAAAATGGTATACATGATTGATGATGAGGAAGTTGAAAATCTGGATGTTAGCCACACTAAAGGTACACGCGAGGTTATGGATATTGCAGATGAGAAGGCACACATATCATGAGCCTATGAAGACAAAAAAGCTTAACATTGGAAATGATTTGATGCAAGAAAGAAGCAATTATTGGTGATTACTGGTTTGAGTAGGAAGTGGCTAAGATTATCGAGTTTTTGCATGACTTTCAGGATTTGTTTCCACGGGGCTATCATGAGTTAAAAGGAGTCCATCCCTCTTTGGGAGAAATGAAGATTAAATTGAAGGAAGGTGCACGCCCAGTTAGAAGAGGCCTTATAGGATGAATCATAACCTGCGCGTGAAGGTAAAGGAAGAGATTGATAAAATGCTCAAGTCTGGAATTATTGAACCCATTGAGGAATCTAAGTGGGTTAGCCCTATGGTTATAAGCATTAAGAAGGATGGAGGATAAGGATTTGTGTAGATTACATGGAACTTAATGCTGCATGTGTGATTGATTATTTTCCTACCCCATTCATAGAAGAAATTTTTGAAGGAGTTGTAAGGCGCGAGATATATTCTTTCACATATGGGTTTTCAGGTTATCACCAGGTGCGCATCGCGAAGGAAGATCAGGAAAAGACAACTTTCACTAGTGAATGGGAAAGTTTTGCATATGGAGTTATGCCCTTTGGATTGAAAAATGTGCCAGCAGTGTTCTCGCGCATTGTTGTGCAAACTTTTCGGGATATCATTCATAAGTTCTTGCAGGTGTATCTAGATGATTGGACAATGTATGGGTTAGTGAAAGATCATTGTGATAATTTGAGGCTTATGTTTGAGAGGTGTAGGCAGTTGAGCATCTCTCTCAACATTAAGAAGTGCATTTTGCTACACCCTTTGGAACTTTACTTGGGCACATCATTTACAAGGAAGGATTGTTGGTAGATCCAGCCAAGGTTGCAGTCATCTTGGGCTTAGAGGAGCCTACCAACCAAAGTGAGGTGCATGGATTCTTGTGACATACAAGTTATTATAGGAAGTTTGTTAAAGGCTATGCAAAGATTGTCGTGCCCTTGGAAGAATACTGAAAGCTAAGGGAAAGTTTCATTGGGGTGACGCACAACAACAAGCGTTCGAGATATTGAAGGAGAGACTTACTATAGCACCTATCTTGTGCTTTCCTTTTGGACTAAGCCTTTTCATGTACATTAATGCCTCTAAGCACAACCATAGGCGTAGTATTGGTGCAACCTAGAGAAGGTATTGTAGATCATCCTATTTGTTTTGCAAAGTGAAGTTGACATTGCAGAGCAAAATTATACCACTTCGAGCGCGAGGCTTTGTTTATGATGATCTATGCGTTGCACAAGTTTAGACAATACTTGTTAGCGACTCCGTTTATTTTCTATATAGATCATATGGCACTTAAGTACTTGGTCAACAAGCCTGTTTTGCAAGGGCACATATGCAGATGGATACTTCTATTTCAAGAGTTTGACTTTACAAAGTGTTTGTTAATCCTGGTAAGAGCAATTCAAGGCTAGATAATTTGTCAAGGATTAATTTTGGTGAGGATGCGTAGTGTAATGTCCCCATTTTTTAAGACCCTTAGCCTATCTTTCCCCATGGGCTTTGGGATGTTGGAAGGGGAACAATTTTATTAAATAATTAAATATTATTTGCTGAAGCAATAATTATTTAATTATTTAATTGTGAAGATTATTTAATTTAATTCCCAAAATATAAAAATTAAATGGGGAATTAATTAAATAAATATTTAAGTGGTTTTTATTGATAAAATCACCCTTTGAAAAGGGGACGCCACACCTAGGGGAAATAAATTGCTTTTATTTAATAATTTCCCTCTCCTAGGGATTTCAAATTTTGTGCCTCCTTGCTTATAAAAGGAGTGTTGGGATCATTGTTAGACTCATGTTGATTTGATCATTTATGTCTCTCCATGCTTGGAGAAATGGGATGTATGCCCTAGATTTTCATTGTGCTCTCTCTCATTCGATTTGGAATTGAAGTAGATCTGATTTTGAAGACTTTGTCATTGAAGATTTGAAGACTTGATATTTATTTTTGCCATTTTGGAAAGTGGCGACTTTGCTGGAAATTTCTGTTGCATTTCTGGAAAATTCTGTTGGTTGGAATTTGATGAATTTATGTTCATTGGAAAGCTCTTTGTCCAAGCTTTCCAACAAGGGTAATTTCGTGTCAAAATTCCAAGTATTGCTCAAGATATGAATTTATGAAGATTTTTGTTATTTACCTAATTTCCCAAAATTAGGGCAGCGACTTGTTTTGGAGTTTCAGGTGACTTTTTAGCATGGCATTCGTGGATGCAAAATTCTAAAATTGATCTCATAATTTTCCTTATAATTTATGCTTCGTTTTGAGCTATGGTTCATAATTTTCGGATAAGTATTTTGCAAGTTATGAGGGTTTGATGCTGCAGCTGTATTTCGGGATTTAAAAATCAGGTTTTCCATATTTTTGTGGTTTTCTTGTACGGAAATTTGCTCCTAATTAATATCTATCATTTCCCTTTCGTTTCATGCAATTCGGAGTTGTAAATCAAAAGTTATGGAATTTTGAATATTTCAGCCTAGGGTTTTGACGAACTTACTAAAAATAATAAGTTCCAAATTTCAATGCTTTTGTTGAGGTTTATGGTTGAAATGTAAGATTCAGATTTTTATTTTCAGATTTGGCTAATTTCCCGGCTTGTTTCAAAAAGGGGACATCACACATAGAGCATTGAGGACACAATGCCGGATGCACAACTTTTCCGATTAAACCGCGCGCTCGTCGATTTGGAAGATATAGTAGTGTTCTTATGCACTGGCATGGCACTTGAAAGAATGAAGACATTAGAGAAGAAACAACTTGTTATTCGCACGGCACCTTATCAGTTGATTGGTGGAGATTTGCACAAGTTAAGTCGTGATGAAGTCTTGCGCCGTTGTGTGCTAGAGCATGAGCGCGAAGCCATTATGGAGGAGGCTCATGGTGGAATTGTAGGTGGACACTATGTAGGTGATGCTACAACACACAAGATTCTTATGGCTGGACTTTGGTTAGAAAATTTGTACAAGGACACAAAGAATATGTTAAGGCATGTGACCATTGTCAGCGCCTTGGGAAGCCCGGGCATAGGGATGAGATGCCTTTGAGGCCTATTGCAAGCGCAAAGCCTTTTGAAAAGTAGGCTATTGACTTTGAGGTCTTATTTCACCACCCGCGCGTAGGACTAGCACCCATTACCTTATTACTTGCATTGCATTATCCGACAAGGTGGGCTGAAGTAACACCTACAAAGGATTGTACAACTACAACAAGAAGATTTTTATGGGAAAACATTATCAACAGGTATGGATGTCCATTGAGCTTGACAAGTGATAGGGGAACCCATTTCCTTAATGAGACTATCGAATTCTATTGGCAAAGTTTATGGTGGCACACCATAAGACTACTCCTTATCATCCACAAGCTAATGGCACTCGCAGAGGCTTTTAACAAGATTTTGGCACGTACATTGACAAAAATTGTGATATTGGAAGGAAAGACCGAGATGATAAATTATTTGTTGTCCTTTGGGCATACTAGGACAACTTATAAGAGATTGAACAAGGACACACCTTTTCAATTGGTGTTTCGCGCAGAGGCAAGATACTAAAGTGGAATTTATATTACCATCCTGCATATTGCGCGCACGGGTGGATTAGATGATGAACAAGATGTGGAAGAGCGCATTGACAAACTAATGGAACTAGATGAGCAAAGACGCTATTACACGTTGGAGTGAAAAGACTAAGAAGGCAAGACAAAAGGCTGGCATGATAGGCACATCAAGAACAAGAAATTTGAAGTTGGAAAGATGGTCCTTTATGACTCCAAGTTTGCGCGCTACCCAGGGAAATTGAAAGTGCATTGGTTGGGACCTTTTTGTAGTAACCAAGATACTTGAATCAGGCACTTGTCAACTGCAAGCGCTGGATGGCACCATGTTACCGGGTTACTTCAATGGAAGTAGGTGAAGCCCTACTATAAATAAGGCTTCTTGGTGTTTGTAATAAGCAAGATTGCCATTTAGATTAGATTCCCGTTTTCATGTGTTTCCTTTCATCGTTCTTTATGCTTTGTAATTTTTCATTTCCTTGTTTTGTTGTAATAAGCACGCTTGCACGCAGGAAGTTGATTATTATCTATTGGATTCATGCGCATAGGACCACGCATACTTTTAGTGTGGGGTGGATCATATGTAGGTTGCCGGCACACAAGTGCATATATGGGCTGAAATGTGGATGTCCTCTTAAGGGTTGGTGAGCACATAAGAAAGGTGCTACAAAGTTATCAAGATGAAGGTGCTCTAATGGAAATTGCTTAAATTGAAGACCACGCGTGAGAAAATGTTCTCACAATGATATGTAAAGCGAGGTAGCGCGGCATGGTGAACTACTTAGTGTGAGGCGCAGAGGGTTATGTACTTAGTGCGGGGAGGTGCGTAAGGAGGTCGTGGCCCGTGAAGTAGTGGGGCACGCCGAAGATTACGACAGGGGCGTGGAAGAAAGCAACGAAAAGCGAAAAAGTAAAAAAACATCATTAAAGCCAAGTACGGTGGTAGGTGAGGAACAATTAATGCGGAAAAATTAGAAAAATCTATAAAAGGAGTGCGAGCGACTTCATTCTTACTTTGCATGTTTGAGTTTTCGAGGCTTAAGGAGCGAGTTGAAGTGCGAACAAGTGCGAAGTGTGATTGCAGACGAGGAGAGCATCGAACCAATTAAGAATATTCACGGCCAAGTGGAGCTTCTTCGTAGAAAGTTTGAGAACAAGAAAAAGGTGTGCAAGGAGAAGGGTTTGACAAGCTAGGATTTGAATCGCGGCTAGGGCACGTAAGTTCGGGGTTCAAAGGGGGAAAAAGCAAGGATAAGTCGTGGAAAGTTGAAATGGCACCAAGGAGAGAGCACCTACAAGAAACACAAGGAGCAAGAAAAGAAACGAACCGAGAGGTGGAGGTAGAAGATGCACTAGAAGAACGATTCTCCAAGATGAAGTATCCGAAGGCGTCATAAAGGGGCATGTTTGGGAGTCCCATGTCGAAAGAGCAAGGTAAGTGATTACAATCACCACACCAAGGCAAATAAGGACCAGATAGAGGAGTTGGTGAAAAAAACCAATTTGAGGGTGAAGACGAAAAACCTATTTAACTATGATTTTGGACACAAAACCCCGGAGAAAGCCGGAGTCTTGCAAATTTATGAGTTTCCATACTACTGGCAAACCAAAGAGGCTTTACTAGTGCTTGATGTCAAGGGTCCATGAGGACTTCTTTTATTTTGCAGGAGGCGAGTGCGTATCACCGCACCTTTAATTGGGAAAATGGCAGTTCCGGAAGAGAAGAAGTCATCGGTGAGAGATTTGCAAAATATACTTGTGATGGAGCCACGGGCGGCGCATACAAACTAAAGTTGGAGTTATGGTACCGAAGAATGCGCGAAGCCTTTAAACATGAGTGGCGCATACCAAAAGACTTAACCGTGATGGTGGATGGCAAGGCAGAGTGTGCAAAGTGTACTAGCATTATCAGTATAGGCATATTTCATATGAAGATCGGGTAAATGGAGCCCATGATGCAAGCTCCTATATGCCTTTACAACACGCTACTTTGAGCCTCTGTAAACAGGTTCTCTGATGCGTGGAAGTTGAGATTTGATGCGGATAAAGTTGATTGTGACTACCATACACTCCATGAAGACCTATGTGTATCCGGGTAAGTTCACTTACATTGAGACCATGATATCAGATGATATCATCATTAATTCAATGACTTTGGCAATTGGAAAAGTGGGCACGGCTAAGGTATATATCAACCTTAAGCCTAGACTGGTAAAAGGGAAGTATATTAAAGATGAGTTCAAACTCCCGAGATGCCCAAGGGAAAACACACAGTTGACACCATGCAGGAGAATGAGCCCACTCCTCCTAGAACAAAAGAGGAAGAACTTAAGGATGAAGAGGAGATGGAGGATGTTGGCACGCTCGATCATGGTGCGAGAAGGCAACCAACCTGTGGGCATCAAGAGGCCGCGTGAAGAAAGTCCCCAAGGCAGAAGAAGAGGAGGTGGGGACCGATCCCAAGACAAGGAAACAAATAAAGAAAAGGGTGAAGGCGGGGTGGTTGAGCGGGGTGGATGAAGAAAGCTAAGGAGAAAACCAAGACACGGGCGGTGGCGCGGAGCCACTAAGGAGGTCGCCCAGGACATCCCGGTCAAGCCAAGCCCACATAAGAGAGCAAGGAGAAGGCAAGCAAGTCAGAATAAACAAAGAGAGTGAGGAAGAAGAAATATCGGAAGAAGTTGCACGAAATACAGTCCTCACCCATTATTTATTCAAGGGAAAATGTGACTTGCCTAGGGAGAAAAGCAAGTGGGGGAAAGTATTAAATGAGGGGAAAATTCTGATTGGATGTGAGAGTGGCCATTTGGGCCCTATTCTTCTATTTAAGCAAGTGAACTTGCTTGGAGAGACATCACTTGTTATTTCTCTAATTTATGAATTGTATGTTGAGCATCTTTGCTTGCATCTTCACTCTTGAGGACGAAAACTCTTCCTCTAGTTGAGAGGATACTTCACCCCGTTGTTTCCATTGAGAATCATTGGTTGCAAAATTTATTTCAGCATTTTCCAGCAGTAGAATACAATGAAGTTGCAGAATTTTGTCAAGGGTTTGAAGAAGGATTGTCATTTTTGTGGGTTGGAAGACAAGTGGGAGTTGATGTATGGTTTTGTGACTTCTTTTAAAGCTGTTTCAGCTGCTGCTTTTCCAGGTGGAGCGACAACCGTAGGAGTTGATGTATGGTGTTTGGTGACTTCTTTTAAAGCTGTTTCCAGCTGCTGCTATTATATCTGATATTTATAAACCAAATTATATAAATTTCAGTATTTTTGGTGTGGAGAAAGAACCACTTTCAGATGTGTTAGAGGCAATTGTTCTACAAAATTTCTATAAACTATTTTCAGCCTCTTTTTGATTCCAAATCTGGTTTTATCTATGTTATGTATGTGGGCTTCATAAATATAATGGATCAGATTATGATGCAAACGGATTGATCTATCTCTTGATTTCTATATGTTTCTCACTCAACTCTAGTTGCATTTTCCTCATTTAAATCAGATCTGGAGCATAATTAATTCCTATATCATTTTATAATCTGCATCTTTTGTGTGGATTTGCCCAAAACCCAATTGGGGGTAAAAAGTGTCCATTTGGGGACATTACAGTGGTATCAAAGCAATGATTCTCCCAGCCTGTGAAGGAGAAATCAGTTTTGCATGGACAAAGGTGACGAGGATTTAGATACCATTACTCAAGAAGAACTCTAGGAAGGGGAGATATGGATGATAGAGAAAGACCTCCTCCCAATGATGAGCTGAGTTATATGAATGAGATATTCTCTAGAGGTAATAGAGAGTTGCAGACCGTTTGATGGAGTCACATAGAGATCTAAGAGACTCCTTTATAGGAGCCATTGCTGATTTGGGTAGATCCTTACAAGGGATAAGTACTAATAGACAGAACTCTCAAGGGAATCAAGGCAATCAAGGTGAAGGAAGCTCTTCTACTCATCATACGGAAAGAGTTTCAAACAAGACTCCTTCCAAGTTCTTTCGTGTTAGTTTCCTTCAAAGAAATGAGCCACAAGAGGAGAGAGAACAACCACCAACACATGGGTTTGCTGAAGAAATAAACCTATATGGAGATGAGTATGCATCATTGAATCCCAACACAAGGGATTTGCTTTCATTTAGAGACTTTTTCCAGCTTAGAAGAAGCGAGGACCAAGGAAGAAGGTGAGTCATCCTCAAGAGCCAAGGAAAGATATCCAACATAGATTGGGTAAGATTACTCTTCCTACATTTGATGGTACGGATAAATGTTCTGCTAGAGCCTGGTTGCAAAAGTTAGATACTTGTCACTAAATCCTATGTATGAGGAAGAGGCTCTCAAATTTGTCACCTTGCATTTAGAAGGTGTGGCTCACAAATGGTGGTATCATGGTCTAGTGACACAAGGACATGGTTCCATTGCCACTCTTGAAGAGTTTGGCAAAAGGCTAACAGAAAGGTTTGACAAGAAAGATCCAGAAGTACATTTCAGGGAGTTGGCACAACTCAAACAAGAGGCATCCGTGGAAAGGTATGTTGCTGATTTTCAGAAACTTGCAGTCATGGTTTCAAATATTAGTGAAAGAAGGTTAGTTTTGTTCATGGAGGGCTTGACCGAACCCCTTAGAGGTTTGGTGAAGGCTTTTGAGCCTCCATCTCTTCAGGATGCCATCAAAAGATCACTAAATCTGGAATTTACAAAGTGGGAAAGAGTAAAAATCTGCAGTTTGGGCAGCAGCGAACATCACCTTTGGGGCAGCAAAAGAGCACATTTGAGCAATCAATAACAGCTGAAATTGATAAGCAAGAGGTAGCAGTTAATGGGCAACAAGGAAAGACACAAGAATGGGAAAGAAACAGGCTGAAATTGAAGCAAAGAATGAGTTAAGAAGGAAGAAATTATGCTTTGATTGTAAGGACCCATGGACACCCAACCATCGTTGCAAAGGTAAGGGATCTATCCATTACATTGAAGTTGTTTCAGATAATGATGAGGATGAAGATAATGCTGATCCAAAAGACCAAGCAAAGGAAGGTGAGGTGGTTGTCATAGGTGCTACATTAGCTACATTGACAGTGTTGCCTAGTTTTTATGCTTTCCATGTGAGAGGTGATCTTCATGGGCAAAAGATCACCATATTGATTGATAGTGGAGCAACACATAACTTCATTGATGAAGATTTGGTTGCCAAATTGGGATTGCAAGAAGAAGACTTCCAAGGATTCAATGTGATTGTGGCGGATGGACATTCAATCACATGCACCAAGAAGATTCCTCAACTCCAATTCACCATGGGAGGTCATGAGGTAAGTGATGAGTTTTATGTTGTTGGTATTGATGGTTTGGATTTAGTACTTGGTGTACAATGGCTTCAATCTTTGGGTGAATTCATCCAAAACTATCAAACCATGGAGTTGAAGTTCAAAGTGCAAGACAAAGAAATTGTTTTGCAAGGTATGAGGAAGGGAGTTCCTCAAAGAATGGCAGCCAAGAGCATGATAGGATTATTCCAAGAAGGGCAGATTGCACAAGATGTGAATGGTGAAGAAAGAAGCATGACATTGCAGCAGTTGAATTATGAAGAAATTCAGCCTCTTATGGATCATGGTGACATCATGAGGTATGGTACAAGCAAGATAATGTCATATATATTGCATATTCAGATTTGTTTTGAGAAAAATACTGAGTTAGAAGATGAAATCTGCAATTTGAATTATGTAATAACTTGGATGCAACCTTATGAGCATCTTGTGAGTGATAAATGGTGGCAAGTTTTAGCCCACTTGACAGGTACAGGGGCCAAGCTTTTGGACCATTTCAACATGTTTTGTCTATTGTGCATGACACTTAGACAAAAGAGTTTGGAATTGCTTGAGGGCAAGCAATTTTGGGAAGGGAGGACTGAAATGTCCCACTTCCTAAGATAATCATGACGAAGACCCTTAGCCCATTTTGTCCTCCCAACGGCTAAGGAATAAACTTAAGGGGGACTTAAGTTATGATAGTTTATTATAAAGTGAAAAAATAAAAGAAAATATTATAAAGCACTTATAATAAAATATTATAAAGCACTAATAATAAAATATTATAAACGTAAAATTAGAAAAAGGAAAGAGACATTTAGCAAAAATTATTAATTCAAGGGAAAATGCGACTTGCCTAGGGGAGAAAAGCAAGTGGGGGAAAGTATTAAATGAGGGAAAATTCTGATTGGATGAGAGTGGCCATTTGGGCCCTATTCTTCTATTTAAGCAAGTGAACTTGCTTGGAGAGACATCACTTGTTTTTTCTCTAATTTCTGAATTGTATGTTGAGCATTTTTGCTTGCATCTTCACTCTTGAGGATGAAAACCCTCCAAGAGATCTAGAGAAGGACGAAAACCCTTCCTCTAGTTGAGAGGATTCTCCACCCTGGAGTTTCCATTGAGAATCATTGGTTGCAAAATATATTTCAGTATTTTCCAGCAGTAGAAGACAATAAAGTTGCAGAATTTTGTCAAGGGTTTGAGAGAGAATTGCTATCATTTTCTATGCCCTTTTTCTAGGTGGAGCGACCACTCTAGGAGTTGATGTATGGTGTTTGGTGACTTCTTTTAGGGTTGTTCCAGCTGCTGCTATTATATCTGATTTTTATAAATCAGATTATCTAAATTTCAGTATTTTGGTGTGGAGAAAGAACCACTTTCAGCTGTGTCAGAGGCAAGTGTTCTGCAGAATTTTTATAAATTATTTTCAGCCTCTTTTTGATTCCAAATCTGGTTTTATCTATGTATTTGGGCTTCATAAATATAATGGATCAGATTATGATGCAAATGGCTTGATCTATCTCCTGATTTCTATAAGTTTCTCACTCAGCCCTAGTCGCATTTTCCTCATTTAAATCAGATCTGCAGCATAATTAATTCATATATCATTTATAATCTGCATTTTTTGTGTGGGATTTGCCTAAAAACCAATTGGGGGTAAATAGTGTCCAGTTGGGGACATTACAATGAGATGGTGGTGCAGGCACCCCAAGAATATTTTTGGGGATTCCACTATGGCCATAGATTTGTTGCATATCAACATAAGCATTACCATTGTTTCCTACATCAAAACAATAGAAATCCGGTGAGGAAGGGCAAAATTGTGCAAGAAATCATCTTTTTGCCTATGAAATATGAAGGATGGATTAACATGCGAGGCACAACCGTTGTCAGTGAAATGAGTTGTAGCCAATGACTAATGCTAACTATTGGAAATCTCTGTGAAAGACTTGCTTGCTAGACAACATGTTCCTAAGGTGATGATGCCTTTTTACAGGTGGAACTAATTATAAGAAGGCTGGTCTTGTAGTGCCGAGTTGGCTTGCATTATTGTCAATTGTATAACATTCTCTGGTATTTGGTCTTTCATGTGTCCTAGGTATGGGATGCTATCTGTTAACATACTTGAATATTGTTTTTATGAAATTGGCATGCACTTGCATTGAATCTTGTAATGAAGTTCGTATCTCACATGACTAATAAAAAAGAAATTTGTTAAGTAGAGGAAAAGAAAACATCTTTTTCCTAATGCTTTCAATGGTGTGTATTGCAGGACATCTCTTGTAAACTCAACCAACCATCCGATTTTAGTATGTAGGTAGAACATAGAAGTATGTGTATACATATGAAAAGTTCCCACACATGTAAACATATTTGTCCAAAACAAACTGGCATGCTTTGTAACTGCTGAAATTTTGCAACGATAAAAAATGCTTACTTGAGAACATATAATGTCACAATTGGGAAAATGCCTCTAATGAATGATGAGGAGGAAAACTATTTACTTAGGCCTGATATAATGGAAATGAAGCAAGGAAAGTGATGGATTATCCAAATACAGCTCCAGCAATATGTCCAAGCCCATTCTCATGGCCTGTGGTACCATCAGCTCATGTTTTATGATCTGCGGTTGTTCCAATCACTTCCAAAGTTTCGCCTTACTTCCAAGATCATTATTTTATCTACACCAGCTAAGGCACACATGTTTCCAATGGTGCAGGGCAATTGGGTAGGAGTCTTCATCATTTGGATTATTTGGGGTTCCAAACACCTACAACCAAACTGCTAAGGTCCACTCACAACATGTGGTACTGCCAAGTGTCAATAGTTTTGGTGCCTTAATGCTTGAAAGGGTGGAGCCACCCATACAGATTCAAGGGTTTTTCCTGCGGGTTGAGGGGCAGTGGTCCGGTGGGCTGCAGGGAAATGCTTTCCGATTCTGTTCAGCCTGATTCGACACTTTTGATTTTGACACAGTTCAGCCTGATTTGACTTTACATTCTTACGCCTTCAGCCCAACTGTCAAGAGGTGAAGAGTCAGACGTGGAAGAGAAACCATTTCATCTTCCATAACGGTTCTTTAGCCTTCATGGCTTTGTAAAACTATATGTAGATAGTTATAATTGGATATAACATAGATGTAGCTAGCAGAAGATAGACAACAATACATCTCTCTCTCTCAAGTATGATGTGTACGCAATGAAGAGAGTAATAAGATTTTTATTCCAGTTCTACTATCTTTCCTATGTGTCATTGTGTGACTGTTATTTATCATTTTGAATTATTGTTTAACATTGCCTCCACACATAACATGTGTAGATTCTAATAATTTAGAGTATCGTCCCCTGCATATCTCCTTGGATCTGTTTCAGGAAGAACCCTACCAACTTGGCTTTTGTGGAAGCTTCTTCATTAAAATATGTTAAATTGATATAGTATCCACACCAGTAATCATAAAAGGTTAATGGAACTGTGGAGAGTTACATTACAAAGGACAAGGGTTCACCAAACAACTCCATGAAAAGTTGTTGGCGTAAAAGACAAGGAAATTATTTTCAAATTAGGTTTTAGAATTAGTTCCTTTTAATCTATTAAATTTAAAACTGGATCGTCTGTTATTGGCAAGCACATAAATAGATTTCAGAGTATGCTAAGTGTGGATCTCATGAGGATGGTTCCAGGTTCTCGTATGTTTTGGTCTACAAAGTGAAATTTGTAGCAATAGATCTCTACAACCATGCTCCCTCAAAAATATGATATTTGCATTTATACTGTTATTTCACATGTTTTGCAGCATTGTTAAAAAAATTCACTATGTAAATCTTTATTTGTTTTGTTGTTTATCTTGCAGGCAGTTATAAATCATTTGAATGATGAAAGTGTTTCAGATCTAGATCGTTTACATCTGGTACTGTTGTATGCATTACGCTATGAGAAGGAGAGCCCAATTCAAGTGGAGCAGCTGGTGCACAAATTATCCTTGAGACCAACCAGATACAAGCCTGGGGTAAGCTATCTTGATAGTTCCTTATCCCTGTATTAATGGAAAAATAACAGTAAATGCTCATTTATGTTGTCTACTGTATATAGATTGTTTTACTTATGTTCTATTGTTTTGCTTTTGCAGCTTGTTCATTTTCTGCTAAAACAGGCTGGTGTTGAGAGGAGAACTGGTGATTTATATGGGAATCGAGATTTTTTCAACAGAGCTCGCAATATGGCTCGTGGGCTCAAGGTTTGATTGTGTCCATTTGGCAGGGACAATTCTGATTTGGGGTATCATTTTGTTGAAAACCATATAAATATCAAGGAGTTGTCATTTTATTTGATCTTTCAAACATGAGTTTTCGATAGGCTTTTGGTAGTTTTAGTAGTTTCTCTTGGAATTTTGTGAAAATTGCGCTTTGTTTTATTGTTAGACAGAGATGTTACTAAGTTCCTTCAAATCTCACTAATATTTGTTTATGTTTCTTATGAAAGGGTGTTGAAAATGTTTATACTCAGCACCAACCACTTTTGTATAATACAATTGAAAGTATAGTCAAGGGGCGTCTGAGAGATATTGACTATCCATTTATTGGAAACCATTTTCAGCAGGGCAGGTTTGTAATTTTGACTCAATTGCCGAGTTGAGCAGAGAAACAACACCATTAAATTAAAATATGTTTTTTAGGAAATATTATGCATATCTCATTCTCACAATTCATATTTCGTCATTGAACTATAGCTATTACTTGATGCAGGCCACAGGAAGTTATCATCTTCATTGTTGGGGGAACAACATATGAGGAAGCACGAACAGTAGCTCTACAAAATGCAGCCAACACAGGAACCCGCATTATCCTTGGAGGATCAGATGTTGTTAATTCAAAAAGGTAAGTCAGGTGAAATCTTCCGTCTTGAAATATTGCTATCTGAAAATTGATGTTACGTTGAAATTGAGATTGCAGATTTTTGAAGGATCTGGAAGAAGCACATCGAGTAGCTCAAACAAGTGTCATTTGATATGAGAACAATTACAATGACAGTGGTTTTCTAGCAGCAAATCAATGAAATTCTTTAGAGTGAATTCTAGGGGCTCATCTGCCTTTGTATTATTAGTACTTGGACCTGAACCCATGTGTAGAAGAGTGAATTGAAATGCTATTAAAAAGTTGTGTCAATATCTCTTGTGGAGCCACAATTTAGTTTGAAGAGTCAAAATAGAGGTGCAATTGACAAACATCAATACTAAAATGCATCTAATGCCTAAACAGTCTCCTTGTTTGGTTGGATCATCGTCAGAGTTCATGTAAATGCACACAATGTAGAAAGAAGCTAAAGAAGAACAATTGATCGTTACATTGGTCATGCAAAACTGATGTGTAATGAAGAGCGGAAAGATTGCATGTTACTTTTTGAGTTGAATAGATTATTATGTTTTTCTGAAGACCCTCTTTCAAAGTGTTGCATGTTGTAAAGAAAGGAAATTCATAACATATTTTAGAAG
Source organism: Taxus wallichiana var. yunnanensis (assembly GCA_018340775.1). Classification (NCBI taxonomy): domain Eukaryota; kingdom Viridiplantae; phylum Streptophyta; class Pinopsida; order Cupressales; family Taxaceae; genus Taxus; species Taxus wallichiana. Next base: position 1,066,642,148 of record CM031240.1, read on the forward strand.
AAATGTATGAAGCTTGTGGGGAGTGTACATTTGGTGGTAATGACTCCCAAGTATTTTTGACTTTGGATGTTTGTTGTGCACTGTGGCAGTTTGAGAGGCTAGTACCATGCTCCATTGCATAATATATGCAATGAAATGGCAAATATTTATTTAAGATTTTAGAACAAGGCACTATGCTATTATAATGATCTATTTTCTGTGTTTTAACAATGGAATATAGTACAACAGATTCTTTAAAACCATGTTTTAGAAGAGGATTATAGTATGGAAAATCCTTTGAAAATGGAGCAAATTAGTAAATAAATTGACAATTGGTCTAAAGTTTAAGATCAACAATGAACCTTTGACTTATGATTTTTATTATAGATGATGATGGTATTCTTGAAGAAGTGCAATTTACACAATGACATGTTATGAATAGCTAATTTAGTGAAATATTGCTATCTAAAAAATTGTTCCTTAATTATGTGGAGTTCAACACTCAGTATATTTTTGAAGGATTTGGAAGGAGCATACCCGGAAGCTAGATAAGGCGGAAATCCAAATTTTCTAGGAATGGTGATGATAGAATTTGATGCATTTCAAAATTCATTAACAACGTACAAAAGCGTACAAGGTAGACACTAAAATTTGGTAACTTGTCTTTTTGTAATGTCAAGTTTGACCATCCTCCTTGCTAAGACAAATGCTCACATTCATAATTATCTCTATAGCTCCTTTGTGACTTGTTTATTTTTACACTTTATTATGTTGTCAATTCAAGAAATATTATTAAATCAAAGCAATAAGCTATCTCAATACATCATGCCACAACTTTTTGCTTTGAAGGAAAGTTCTCATGGGCAAAATCGTACACTTTGATTGGGATGTGGGGTTTGGTCCTGACTAACTTATACGGTCTTGCCCCTTTGCATTCTCCAACTTTGTTTTCAATTTGAATATCTTTATTGTGTCATTTCATCTTCCTATGGTCAGTCTTATTAGAATATTTCATCTATGGAAGATTATATAAGCAAGTCAATGTCACTTTATAACTCACTTGACACTTTTACAAGTTCCTATTGCAAATATCATTCCAAAAGCACTCAAGGGTCTCCTAAATCTTCCCAAATTAGTTGCACATCAATTAGAGCAATCCCTACTACAGATTTGAAGCACTCAACCAGGTCAAAGAGTCTAGTTTCCTCCATTTCCAAGCATGCAAAGGTCATAGAGCCATGTCTTAGCAAGAACAAAATCACTTTAAGCATTGCCAAAGAGTTTCAAAGAACAAAGGGTTTAGGTCATGTAGCAAAGGCACACCATCACACACTACCCGTGCTAGGTAATACTATATAGTTAGCTCGTTATTTTTGTGTCAAGAGACACGAGGGCACCCCTAGGAGGTTGGCTTAGATTGCACTCACACTTACACAAACACTTAGGATAATTACATGAGGCTTGATCCTATATGATGACATGTAGTGCAACACTTGCATTGGTTCAACAATTAAGGTTGACCGTAAAGGGTAGTCCAGTCTCACCGCACATGATTTCTCTTTTTGGTTTATTGATGCTCTAATGAAGGTTATTGTAGGTTGTTAGGATTTCCACTTTGTTGCAAGTGATTACAGTGTCATCTCAAAGTTGTGTGAACAAAAGCGACATACAATGAAGAGCATTTATAAACAAGCGAAGCACACAAGAAGTTTTAGATCCCAACTATCGAAGTGTCCAAAACCATAAAACCCCATGTCATGGCCGCATAGTTCCCGGTCTGAGTTGTAAAGTAGTTGTACGGTTGTGTTCGTGCTCAAATTCTAGTTCTAGAACACTCAATGAAGCATTTGTAGTCTCTAATCTACCTTTTACACATGTCTACACATTTGAATCTTCTTTGTTTTGACCCACATAACTAAGTCTTATTTTCTTCTCATGTATTTGAGCTATTGTTTATTGTTTTCTCTATTGTTACAAGTATTAATATGTTATTATGGTATGAATGGTTAATTGTAAATTAATTAGATCAGAATAATCCTTTGTTACAAACCCTTATATCATCTTTATTGTTGTGCACTTCCATAACATATAAATTTAATTAGGATGTAAACATGTAAAAGTTTCGAATGTTAATCTCAATTACTTGAAAATTTTAGGATTTAAAAAGATTAGAGGGCCTTGAATAAATTTGATTTTTTCCTTGAGACTTTGGGATTTTTAAATTTTATCAACTACCTTAGTTTTGAGTTTGATTTTGTGGGAGTAGATATCAAATGTCCCTTTAATTTTTAGTAGGGGTGGCTTTAAAGAGTTATTGGGAATGGCCAAAAAAGTCCTCTAAAATGAAGGGTGCTAATAATGTTAAATTAGAAGTGTTAATTTCCACCCATTTACATGGAGTTACGTAAGGACAACAATGTTCATTTAGTACACTAGATAAACTGAGTTTCAAAATTATATTAAAAATATTATAAGCCTACCATTGAACACAAATGTAAGTAAGCACTAGATGTTGGCATAAATAGATAGTAAAGATCCATACAAACAAAAATTAAATTTTGTGAGCAGACAAAGTAGAAGTGAGCAAATAAACACAGAGCAAACTTGAATTGTAGCTTTCTTGCAAACCTCAAGAAGATTGTGAAACACTTGGACTTGTAAAATATTAAGATTTGAATGATTGTGGGTGCTCTTGATCAATTATCCAAAGGATGAATACAAATGCTATGAGCTTCGATACATAAGGATGCGGATGTCAAGTTGGCAGAAGTTGACTAGAATTCGCTCAAAGCTTCCAGGGATGATTTTACAAAGGAATTGCCATCATTTTATAGTTGAGGATGAGACTATGGAAAGTGGATCATAGTTTGACTAAGTTTCAAGTCATAATTACAATTACCTGAAATAGCAAGTAGACTTGACATGTGCAATTGTAGTTTTGAAGGGGCAATGGACATTTGGACTTTATTCAAGGAAAAGTGGTTATACGTGCAACTTCATTGCCCCCACCTTTCTAGGATTCTAGAAGTGGAGTCCAAGTGGAATGTGACTAGATAGAATTAATTAAATAACCAATTTAACTAGTTATTAATTGTGAGGAGATAATTAATCATTTAAATAAATAAATGTTTAATTAAACTAGCAATCGCATGCGTACAATGCAATGTGAACGCCAAATGGTATATGTTATTTGATTTAGAGGGATAGTTATTACTTTTGTAGTTGATGTTGATGAGGGGTGTGATTGATAGTGTAAGTGTAGGAGTATAGATGAAGCATTACATTTAAAGGTTATATCTGTACATTTCAAATTTGTTACAAATTCATACATACACATTTGCAAATCTTATATCATGAGTGGTAGATTTTTGTGGACTATTTTATTTGAACTAAACATGAATACATGAAGACTTCCGTATATTTGCAAATTTTATATCATAAGTGGTTGTCTTTTGTGGCCAATTTTATTTGCACTAAACATGAATACATTTGATATCACTTTGGATACAAGAAGTTTGAGTAAAGTAGTAGTGGAGGTGCTATCAAAGTAGAGGGTAGTATTTACGACGGGTTGTGTTTTTGTTGAGTGATAGTAGTCTTGACTCCTCCTTTCTTCTTCATAACATAATCATTGTACTCACCGTGTAGGATGTCCCACAGACTTCCATTTACCATGTAATCATAATACAACAGGTTTCCATGTGGAGAAAGCAAATATCCATGTAGACTCACAAGATTCCGATGTTTGATGCTTCTAACTCAGTTTCAATCAAGTGCTCGACGGCATCCTGCAGGTAATGGACCGTATCAATATCTATATAGATGCAAAGACCCCAAGCGATATCGATGAACACTCTAGCCCGTAATCAACAATCTTGATGTAAAAGACTTTAATGTCTAACCATTTAAGGCATTTCTGTGCATGGGCCGCCCGAATTTGTAGCAAAATTGAATCACTTTTATCGGCGTGAAAGATTCAAATCGGTTGACACATCATAGATTTGGAGCTAAATGTGACTATGTTCGAAGAACTCTCTGCCATGTACACAAAAAAAATTTAAATGCATTAAAGAAAGAAAATAAAAACCTTACTAAGTATACTCATATTAAAGTTTTGAAAAAGAGGAGATGTGTCAGGTTTTAATGATATCTTTGCAGGTTTTGTGGTGTTATTATGAAGTCAGGGACACTAAAGAACAAATGGTAAAGAAAGAAAAAATTGTCAATCACTGGTCAGTGGTCACACTATTTCTAAAAATGGAAATTGTATGTTGATATGATGCAATGCTAACTTGAATCTCTGCAACTCATTCACCAGTTGTTGTGATATTGCTAAAAACATGAATTTTGGAAAAATAAATATATTGCTAGTTGTGCATTGATGAGAAGCATTTTTGGAGTTTCATGAAATTACATTACTGTGTTTAAATAGTGGGTCTATTACCAGTGGTTTAAAGTTAATATAGCTTATGCAGTCCCTTTTCCATTCTTCTTGTTTCATTGTGTGTTTCCCATTGCAAGATTTAGGTAAACAAACTTGAACTTATGTTGTCTAAATATTATGAGAAAGGTTGGTTCCTATTCCTCTATTTAGGTGCATACGTGGAAACTTGCGGAGGACCTATTCCTAGACCTAATATAAGTTTTACCAAGGAGACAGGGATAAAAGGAATACAAGAAATCAAAACTAAGCTACAAGGTGATGCACCAAAGGAATGATGAACATTAGTTTTGTTGATAGACACAAACCAACAAAATACATACAATAATCAAGCATAGATAACCAGATTTATAATGAAAGAGCACATGAGAGCAAAGAGAGAAAGGATCTAAAATCGATCACAAACGTGTTTTATTGCTCTGCAGATTGATACAATGCATTACAAATGGCCAGAAGGCAAGAAAATATTGCAATTTAAATGGAAGGTCTAAACTCCATGAATTCCTTTCTTTAGGAAGGAAAGGGGAGCCTGCAAAAACAAAAGAATGTCCAACCCTTTACAATGAGTCTCAACCCTGCTTTTATAGATTCAACACAAGAGGGGAGAAAGAGAGAGAAGGGAAAAATAGTTCAAGCTCAACCACCGCTATTAATGCCTCCCATAAAATCTACCCCCAAATATGTCTTGATTGTATCAATTTCTTATTGGTGCACCTCAAGGAGGAGGAAAAATGGCGGATCGATCGAAATCCGATCTAGTTGTTGGGAAAAATAGATCCTGTATTAATGGCCTTAAGATGTTTCTCCATTTTTCTCCCACCTAACCTCCCCAAACTTAAAGTCTTAGATCTCCATGGCATAGATGAGGCCGAGATCTTTCCAACGGTGTCAGATTTGCAATATTTGAGCCCTGAGTCGAAAGATATGCCCCTTCAAAGTTTGTATCGGATCCATACAAAAGGGCGGGAAAACTAGTTTGAAAAAATGGGCCCCCTTTTCTATATGGGACACATGGAGGGTTGGCGCTTGTTCGAGGGTGGCTTCTATATTTTGTTCTTGAAATGGCACATGGGATGACACATGGCTTCCTCCCCGCACTGCTCAATTTCTATGTTTTTGGCTAAGTCCTTTGCTTGGTGGGGTCATATTTCTTGACCGGGGACACGTGGCGGTCTGGCACTCGTCTGGAAACCCTCTCTTTATTCAACCCTTGAGTTAGTGCCATTTGGACACTTGGCACTCTCCGTCGGCCTGCCACCATGCATTGACTATTCAACCCGACTTTGTCCCCTTTTTGAGACTGGACGCGTGGAGGCTTCGCGACTGCTTTCACTTAAAACCCGATCAAGATTTACTTTTGAAGGAGTGTCGGGTCGACACTTGGAAGCCTCTCGCAGGCTCTTAGACTTTTCAACGACCCCTCTTACCTTTTTAAACCCTGGGCTACATGGCGAACTGGTGCTTATTTGAGCCTCCCTTTGATCTGCCCTTGGAGATGCACCAAACTGACGTGTGGCGGCTTCCGCTGACTTCTATACTTAGCCCTTTTTTTAGCCCCCACCCTGTCCACCTTTTGACCTCTGTTGACCATTTGCTACGTGGAGGGCTGGCGCAAGTTTGAGCTTCCCTTTTTGGATTCAACTTTGGAGAAGCGCCGTGCCGACACGTGGCTCTCTCACTGCCTCCTCCATACTTAGCCAATTTTTGGACTCATTCTGAACTATTTTGAGCCCGAAGACTTTGATCTTCATTTCTTTTCTTCTTTCTTGCTCCTGGCTTCTTTGTGACACTGCTCCTCCTTCTCTGACCCTATTATTCTATTTCTGAGCCCACCTATAACCGTTAAATAGATTTAAGACACGGATTCACTCGATAGAGTCATTTCTTCTCTTTCTTCTTGCATAGGGTCGTTTAGTCTTTTATAGGCCCCCCACTCTCCATTGTTGAGTCCTTCTACGACCTGTTTGCAAGATTTAAACATGTTTTCTCTAGTTCTTCCTATGTGGGTCGTGGCTGATCCAATACTTTTCCCGGGGGTGAAATATGGATAACAATTTGGCGACTCACAGGGTATCTACCTGCTAGATGAAAAGACCAATTGCCTTGTCATATCCATTGGGCATGGAGTCGAGAATGATGGTCCGATACGATCGATCGATCTCGCCTCCGATTCATGAGCCTCGACTATTTCGCACTCTCAATTTTCATAAGAAATCTGAAATGATGGTTTTCGAGTAGAAAATTGTTTTGACCGAGGCTTCATCTGCTTTCGAATGGGTTATGCAAGAGCAACAAAACAACACCACAACTATATACAAAATTTGAAATCATACATGCTCCAAGTAGAACATGCAGAGCATGCAAAGCACTTAGGAGAAAAGCAACCTAAACTACAACAAGACAATGTGCACAAGCACTTAGAGGAATGAGAAACTAAACTAATATGTACAAGGTGAGAACTTTCCTTCTAGTAGCAGTGTTTAAGATAGATTCCATTCACTGGAATCTGTAACTCTTCACCATCCAATGTAGACAATTGGAAAGCATTGCTACTTTTACATTTTGTGACCATGTAAGGGCCACTCCAAATGGCATCAAACTTGGAATGCCTTCCTGGTTTTTCCCGATCTACATCCCATTTCAAAACTAGGTCTCCTTCCTGGAAGGTCCTTGTTCTTTCCTTCTTGTCAAAGCATCTCTTGATTGAGACCTGATCCTTCTCCATTGTTTGAAGTGCATGTTCTCTGGTTTCTTCCAACTCCATCAACTCTACATACCTAGCCTCCATTGGTTCAAACTCAGACATCTCCAAGTTGCTTCATGAGTTCCAATGTCGAAACTCAAGTGATATAGGAAACACTGCCTCTTTCCCATAGACAAGTTTGAATGGAGAGCTGCCTGTAGACTTTGGGTGTTGTCCTATCAGCCCATAAGGCTGATTTGAGTTTCATGTGCCAAGTTCTCTGATTTTCATCCAAAGTTCTTCTGACAATCTTTAGCAGGTTCTTGTTTGTGGACTCTGCTTGGCCATTACCCTGAGGGTAATAATTTGATGAAGTGCTCAAGTAAATCCCATTCCTAACAGCCCATCCTGTGATTTTGGAACCTATGAATGCCAATGCATTTCTTGATATAATGGTGGTCAAGCACTCCAAATCTGGTCACTATCCTTCATAGAAATCTAGTATGCTAGACTCATTAGCTTCTTTGAGTGCCACTACCTCGGTCCACTTGGTGAAATAGTCTATTGCCATCATAATCCATTTGTGGCCTTGGCTTGAATTTGGATTGATGACCTCGATGAAATCCAATCCCCATTGCATGAATGGTTGGTCAATCAAATTGGGTGCAATGGAAGTGTGCTAGCTTTTTTTGCCTTCAAGAATGCACATTTTTGCACTTTTTGATCCATGCATAGTAGTCACTAAACACCCTGGGCCAATAATAACCTACCTTCATGATCTTGAGTGTTATCACCATGGAGAAAAATGGCCTCCAGCTGCTTCATCATGGAACTCTTGTAACACTCTCTCAATCTGATATGTCCTAATGCATCTTAACAGAATGCCATTGATGTCCCTCTTGAACAAGATGCCATCAATAAGCACATATGGGATGGCCTGTAGTCTGAAATGTCTCCTTTTTTTTTTTCTCATTTTTGGAGGACACATGCCTATTTGAAGGAAGTGCATCATGCTTTGAGTCCAACAAGGAGTGGGTACATCATCATTTTCTTCCTCTTGACTATTTTGCAGGAACAAAAAAACTTCTTTTTCACCACTTTGCTTCATCTTGTTGACTCGAGGCCAGTTGTTCACACAATCCCTTCCCATGGACCAGCTTAGTGACCTTGATCTCAATGTCATACTCCATGACATGAGTGATCCATCCTGCACATTTTTCATTCAGATCCTTGCTGAGAAGGAAGTCTTTAACTCCTGCATGAGAGACTAACAGTTGAATTTTATTGTTTGAAACCTAGATGCTTAAACTTCTTTAACCCTCTGATCACTGCCAGAATTTCTTTTTGATGAAAGAGTATCTCACTTCATAATCTTCTAGACCCTGGCTAAAGAAGGCAATTGGTTGCTTGTATCTTCTTTGTTCTGTTGTACTAGGATTGCAGAAATTGTGTCACTGCCACCAAAGGCATATAGTATGAAGTCCTTAGAAAAATATGGATTCATGAGAGTTGGGGCTTGTGATATAGCTTCTTTGATGGCCTCAAAACTTGCTCTTCCTTCAGCTTTCCACCTAAATGCCAAGCTCTTCTTCAACATCAACGTTATTGGTTTGACAAGGGCAACAAAGTTTGGTACAAACCTGCGGACAAAATTGATTTTTCCTAAGAAGCTTTGAAGAGCTTTCTTATGGCTTGGCAATGGCAAGGCTCTTATTGCTTCAACTCTCTCTGGGTCAATTTCCAAACCTTCCTTTGACACAATATGGCCTAGAAGCCTACCCTCATGGGCCAAGAATATGCATTTTTAGGTTCAATGATACCCCAAATCTCCTACACCTTTGAAACACCTGCCTTAGGTGAAAAAGGTGGTCTACTGCATTTTTGGAGAACACAAGTAATGTCATCCAGATAGATCAGTACTATTTTGTTGATCAGCCCTTTGAATGCCATATCCATTTCCCTTTGGAAAGTGGCTCGACATTAGACAATCCAAATGGCATTTTTTCTGTAGGCATAGGTGCCCCATTTGGTGGTGAAAGTTATTTTGAACTCGATCATCTTCTTCACCATTATCTAGTTGTATCCTCGAGTAGCCATCTAGAGAGAGAATCTCTCGAATCCAGACACCACTGCAAGATCTCTCTCCATTGAGGGAGTGGGTAGTGATCTTTGAGGGAAGCTCTGTTCAAGTCTCAAAAGTCTACACACAACCTAATCTCTCCATTCTTCTTCCTAACTGGGACCAAGTTTACAACCCAACTTGAGTGTTTGATTGGAAATATGATACTTTCCTCTATCATCTTGTTTAGCTCTTTCTTCATCAAAGGTTCAATGTGTGGATTAACTGGTCTCTGCTTTTTCCTGATGGGCTTAGTAATGGATCTAGTTCAATTGTGTGTTGTGCTAGCTTGGATTGAACCCTCTTAGGTCTTCATAGCTCCAAGAAAATACATCTGGAAACTCTTGGAAAAGTTGCATGAATTCATACCTTTCTTGCTTGGTGGCCACTTTTGCCAATTTGAAGTGTTTTTCCTTCTCCAACTAGAATTGACTCTGAATCTTCTCCTTTGATCTGTATATTAGCCTTCTCTTTTCAAAACTGATCATTAGGATTGAAGATAGACTCCAATGTCACTAAGCCTTTGGGAAGCTTGTTTGTATGTATGCAACTACACTACTTGATCTCCATATTGTTGCTCTAATCTGTTTTGATTCCTAGCTGAGAACTCAGCTTCCTCTCAAAAATTGATGATCTGTTGATCATTCTCAAACACCTACCAGCATGTGTTGTTATCTAGCACTGTTGGCCTTACAATCACATGGATATGTGGTTGTCCTTTGTCCCTCTTGATGTTTTCAACCACATCAAATGTTGCTCCAATACGCTGCAAGCCTATCGCATCTTCATTCTCCTTTCTGGGTATGGACACAATGTTGAAGGCTTCAAAATCCTCAATGAGATCCCATACCCTATTCTTGTAGCTTTTGAGCAGGTCATTCTTGACAACATTTTTTCCTTTGACTTGATTGGAAACCAGTTCACTGTCACCAAACACTTGCAGGTTCTTGATTCCTCATCTTCTAGCCCAATGCAATCCATGAACCAAAGCCTCATATTTCTACAGTGTTATTTGAGTAGGAAAACTAGAAATGGAAAGCTGAGTAATACTTCATACCTTGGGGTGACACAATCATAGCTCCACCTTGGCTCCTTGCCTACTTCTCGAGCCATCAAAGAACAATTTCCATACTTCATTGTCATCCTTATATTCTTGGCTTAATGATGTCAGGAAGAGGATGATTCTCTTCATGCAGGAAGTAGACTCCTAGCTCAGATTCTTCCATCTCCTTATAGGGATCAAAAGCATGTCTTTTGACCACCCATTCATCGAGAGTCAGGTCCGGGATACACCCCACCTTGGTATCTACTTCAGAAGTGTTTAGGAGGTCTTCCTGATCAAAATGAACAATTTGCATTGATTGGGCTAGGCACATAAGACTCAATGTGATAATATGCTATGGGCTCGGATCTGATTGTGGCCTTCACCCCATACCTTGTTCTAAAGAGCATATGACCAGTCAATAGACAAATAGCCTCCAATTTTGGCAAAGTGAAGTCCCTAGACAAACACAATGCAAAATGTGGTGGCAAGTCTATGACTGATATGTTTTGCAACACAGTCACATTGGGGTAGGCATGCAGAGTGAGGCTTAGATCCTTGATGATTCCAACAGTTGTCACTATTGTCCCATCCAATTGTACTACCCCTCTAGAGATGACTTCATACTAGAGACCCAGTTGATCAGCTATTTGTTTGGGCATTACAGAACTACTTGCCCTTAATCAATCATGCAATTATGCACCAATTTATCCCCAATGATTAATGAAACATAGAATGGAGGAGGTCTCAGGTTCTTACCTTGTTGCTCTCGATGGTTTCCCTGGGTTGAGTTGTATTGGTAAGCACTTTCTCTTGCTGGTTAGGGGTTGATTTGAGCTTGACCAAATTTTTGCATGGTAGTCTGCAATAGATCCCTCTACCCTGGAATGGCCAGTGACTCCCATAGTGAAATGTTCACACTTGTCCTCTTCATTTTCTCAATGATATTAAATGAGCTATCCTTTTGTTGCCCCTTCCCAGCACATTTTTTTCTTGCACATGGGTTGTTACAACCGATGCCTGAGTGGATTTGGAAGGTGGCTTGGATTGGTTTCGCATATGGGAGTTGTATTTTGAATGCCAATACCTTGTGGAGCAATGGAGGATTGAGGATCACCTGAGTTTGGTGAATGTCCTTCTCCAATATTTCTCTTCTTGGACCATGTATTGGTAGCTATACTTTGAGAAGGAGTCTGATTCATTCCACATAAGTCTTCAACTTGCCAATTGACAAGCATAGTTTCACTTGGAGGTCCCTCTTTGGTCTCCTCCTTGTTGCTGATTTTCTTCTTGGCTAGGTTCTTGTGACACACCAATGGTTTGCACCATCAAAGCCTGATTTAGTGCACCATTGAAGCACATCGATTGATTATGTGGTTGATTGCATGGGAAACACCAATCATATTCTTGTGCCATGTTATTCTATGTTGGAACCAATGCCCTTGATGTTGAAGTTGTGTTTGGATCATATGGCCTAAAAGGTCTAAAGCAGCTTGAGGTTGTCCTCGTGTGACTGACTCGAGTTACACTGGGCTTGTGGTCTATTTTGCTGATACGGGGTCTAGCCTGATACTGAGCTTGAGGCTGATATGGCCTAGAACTCTGAGCCTCGTTGTCTTTTGATGGTTACTAACTCATTCCCAAGTTTTGAAGTTGTTTCATAACTTCTTGAAGCTCCTTTGAGGTGTTAGATGATGAAGTGGAGGCTTCAATGAACTTTGACTCCTGGGAGTAGGTATAGGAGCTAATGTGGGTGTTTGGCTAGTACTTGGGTTTCCTAATTTGGGGTATAGAGGCATGGATGGCCTAGGAGCAAGTTTTCCAGCTTGAATTAAATGATTCTCAGCTCCTATGGAAAGGCTATAGGCTGCAAGTAAGGTTGTGCCCCATTGACTGAATCATTAAAGCAATATCAGAATTTAAAGCTCTAAGAAAGTATAAGAAGGCACCTTCATTAGTGGGCTTTACTACTGTTGGAATCCTGTCCAGGTCCATTGAAATCTGAGGTTGAAATCCATCAACTGCTCATTCGAGCTCTCTTGATTGTTGTCAGTTGCTCCAACAAGGATAGGTTATCTCCTTTTTCTCCAAACTAGTCGTGAAGAGCTCTGCACAGATGGTCCCAAGATTGAATAGAGCCTGCCTTCTAGGCTCTGAACCATTGTGAAGCTTTACCCTTGAGTGAAGAGGCTAGCAACTTGACTGCAATGTCCATCTTAGTGATCTCATGGATTGTACAGACATTTGCAATATTCTTGAATGTGGTCACCAGAGAAGTCTGGTTTTCTCCAGTGAAATATGGGATGCTCTTTAATGCTGCCACCGGGACTGGATTTTGTGCATTTAGTGAGTGAGTGCTGCTACCAGTGAAATTGACATAAGGATTTGGTTGTGCCATCCTGATCGGCCTAAGCACCCTTCTTGATTGAAAGAATGGCCTACTAGGAGGAGGTGTTGATAAGGCTCTGTTTGGTGGAGATAGAGACCTCTGGGCTCTTCTTCCTCTTCTCCTTTTGTCTGGAGACAAGTGTAGGTGTACAAACTGTCCTTCTTCTCTTGTTCTTGACCTTGTTTGTATCCTTCTCATGAACTTGGGAAACTTGACTTACTGAAACCAGTGGATTCTGTCCCTTTTGGAGTCGCTGATGTGTAGTTCTTAAAAGCTTCTTAAAAGCTAGAATCACAGCAAGTGCACATCGATCTTACTATAATAAAGATGGAGACTTCTTGTCCCACCGGGCATGCCAAAAATTGTTAGTGCAAAATCACAACACCCCCAAATGAGTCATCAGATCTACTTTTCTAAGGCATATTCATTTGGTGTGATTCACATAACATTGAGTTTTCCCAAAGTGTGGGACTTAGAAAATGGGAAAACTCTCTAGATTAAAGGTTGGTTCCTATTCCTCTATTTAGGTGCATACATGGAAACTTGCAGAGGACCTATTCCTAAACCTAATCTAAGTTTTACCAAGGAGACAAGGATAAAAGGAATACAAGAAATCAAAACTAAGCTACAAGGTGATGCACCGAAGGAATGATGAACATTAGTTTTTTTGATAGACACAAACCAACAAAATACATACAATAATCAAGCACAAATAACCAGATTTATAATGAAAGACCATATGAGAGAAAAGGAGACAAGAAAGGATCTAAAATCAATCACAAACGTGTTTTATTGCTCTGTAGATTGATACAATGCATTACAAATGGCCAAAAGGTAAAAATATTGCAATTTAAATGGAAGGTCTAAACTCCATGAATTCCTTTTCTAGAAGGAAAGGGGAGCCTGCAAAAACAAAAGAATGTCCAACCCTTTACAATGAGTCTCGACCCTACTTTTATAGATTCAACACAGGGGAGAAAGAGAGAGAAGGGAAAAAATAGTTCCAAGCTCAACCACCGCTATTAATGCCTCCCATAAAATCTACCCCCAAATCTGTCTTGACTTGCATCAATTTCTTATTCGGCACCTTGAAGGAGGAGGAAAACAACTGGATCAGATCGAAATCCGATCTGGTTGTTGGGGCAAAATAGATCCTGCATTGATGGCCTTGAAGATGTTTCTCCATTTTTCTCCCACCTAACCTCCCCAAACTTAAAGTTTCAGATCTCCATGGCATAGATGAGGCCGAGATCTTTCCAATGGTGTCATATTTGCAATATTTCGAGCCCTGAGTCGAAAGATATGCCCTTCGAAGTTTGTATTGATCCATACAAAAGGGTGGGAAAACCAGTTTGAAAAATGGGCCCCCTTTTCTATATGGGACACGTGGAGGGTTGGTGCTTGTTCGAGGGTGGCCTCTGTATTTTTTCTTGAATGGCACGGGGTTGACATGTGGCTTCCTCCTCCGTTGACCGCTCAATTTCTATGTTTTTGGCTAAGTCCTTTGCTCGGCATGAGGTCATATTTCTTGATCGGGACACGGTGGTCTAGCGCTCATCTGGAAACCCTCTCTTTATTCGACCCTTGAGTTAGCATCGCATTTGGACACTTGGCACTCTCCGCTGGCTTGCCACCATGCATTGACTATTCAACCCGACTCTGTCCCCTTTTTTGAGATTGGACGCGTGGAGGCTCCGCACTTGCTTAAAATCCCAATCAAGATTTGCTTTTGAAGGAGCGTCGGGTTGACACTTGGAAACCTCCATGGGCTCTTAGAATTTTCAATGACCCCTCTTACCTTTTTGACCCTGGGCTACGTGGCGAACTGGTGCTTATTTGAGCCTCCGCCTTTGATCTTACCTTGGAGATGCGCCAAACTGACACGTGGCGGCTTCCGCAACACTTCTATACTTAGCCCTCTTTTTTAGCCCCCGCCCTATCCACCTTTTGACCTCTATTGACCATTTGCTATGTGGAGGGTTGGCACAAGTTTGAGCTTCCCTTTTTGGATTCAACTTTGGAGAAGCGTTGTGCCGACACGTGGCTCTCTCCATTGCCTCCTCCATACTTAGCCAATTTTTGGACTCGTTTTGAACTATTTTGAGCCCAAAGACTTTGAATCTTCGCCATTTCTTCCCTTTCTTGCTCCTGGCTTCTCTATGACACTGTTCCTCCTTCTTTGACCCTGTTATTCTATTTCGAGCCCACCTATAACCCGTTAAATAGATTTAAGACACGGATTCGCATTTTTTCTCTTCTTGAGCCATAGGTTCTTTCTCTCTTTCTTCGCAGTCTCATCACTCCATTGTTGAGTCTTTATGCGACCTATTTGCAAGATTTAAACGTGTTTTTTCCTTTCATGGGTCGTGGCTGATCCAATACTTCACCCGAGGTGAAATATGGATAACAAGTATTTGAGCTTGCCCTTGCCTAGGAAGCTCCAACACATTAAAACCTTAATGAGAGCAAATGACATCCACAAGATTTTCATTTTGAGCTCTTTAAAAATATAATGCAAGGATGTCCTCTATCAAAATATAATGATGTATTAATCAATCTCATATTTATAATGTTACTTCCCACATCATCAAGTTTCTCAACTAAGTGGCTCAGTCACAAACTGTATTAACAAGGTTCTAAATATTTTATCTGAGTTTCCATCAATGTCACATCACCTACTCTATCATCTCTCAAATCTCCTTTGTACACTGATCCAACGTTGCCTACCCCTAACAACTTTTTCTCATTAAATCCATCAATTGCATTAAAAAGATATCCATAAGAAATTTTGAGGTGCTCAATTTTTTTGTAGAATAGCTAGTGGTATATCCACTACTTCCAAAGTCCATCTCCACAAGAAAACCAAAAGTAAACAACATATCACAAAATCACTAACACTAACAACTGCCACTATCACTGTTTTGAAATGTGAAGCACTTTTTTGACTTGGACATTCAGGTAACAATAATTTCCTTGGTCCACAAAGGCCAGCATTTCCATTAAGTAAAACAATAGCAGTGGCATTAGTGAAAACCCCCTCTTTTAGAATTTCTCCCGTGACTCTATTGAAAGATAGATTCAGATAGCAAAGCACTTGAAGTTTCTTGAGGAGTTTCGGTAGTGGACCAGTTAAGAAATTTGACGAAAGCTCCAGGTCAATGAGATATTTCAAATTTTCCATTGCCTCTGGAATAAGACCCTCTAAGGCATTTCTTGATAGATTCAAATGTTTCAATCCTACGCAACTTCCAACTGCAGTTGGAATGGCACCACAAAACTTATTGCCTGAAATGTCTATATATGTAACCATTGTAATTTTTCCAATCTCTTCCGGCAAGGACCCTCCTAATGCATTCCATGAGAGATCTAAATACAATTGAATATTTTGAAGACCGGTAAGAACTTCTCCAAGGTATATCTTCCAGACAACTTATTGTAAGACAGGTCTAACAGCCATTCCTTTAGACTGGCAGGTATCTGTCCTGACAAACGGTTGTGATACAGAGAAAGTCTTCTTAGCTCTTTGAGGTTACCAATTGAATCGAAATTCTTCCAGATAGATTGTTCCGACCAAGAGACAAGAGTCCTAAATCTAATATATTGCCACTCAAATATAACCTTTCCTTATTTTTAAAAGCTTTAAATCCATATGGAATGAACCCATTCAACATATTATAACCTAAATCTAAGTAGTTTAAGTTACATAGATTTGTAATTTGCGGAGGTATGCTTCCGCTTATGTTGTTAGCGGATATTTCAAACCAAGAGAGGTTAGGTGAAAGTTGGCCAATGGAGAGAGGAAAAACACTAGTAAAATGATTACTGGACAAAATTATCTGCCACAAATTAAATCCTTTTCACCGCCAAAATTCGCAATGAAATTGTTGTTTTCTTTGTGGGCAGATCAAACCAAACTCGCTCCGTTGGCCGACACATGCAGGCAAAATTTGTTTCGAAGAAAATGAAGAAATCGCGGAGGCCTTGGGTTATCTTTTTGTAGTAGATTCTGTACAATAAGAGGTCACGTGTTGAAGCTCGCAGAGGAGCAAGATGTGGTGGGAAGCATCAGGGTTTGGATCCAAATGGAGACCCTAGAAGTTTTTTTTAAACACCACAGGGTAAATGAATCTATTCCACTATATAGGAACCCGAAAACAACTAAAAACAACGCAAAAATATAGATGAACCACTTCATTTAAATAGCGCAAAAATGAGGTCTAACCTTTTAAACAATTCAATATGAAAAAAGTGATATTATTTACAAAGTTTTGGATGGAAACAACTATACATTGCATGGTTCTTTCTCGACATTTGAAAACTATAGGTATTTGTAATGCAATGTGAAAAGGTTGTGTACTAATCTTTAAAGTGTTATAATTATTGTAAGAAAAATAAATTATGATACTTTGTGGCTTTTGTTTAGATTAGATATATTCACTTTCTAATTTATATGAAATTCTTCCTTTTTCACAATCACAAATAATTGAATTATTTGAATCGTAGTATAAGTGTTTAAAGAAAAATAAATTAGTCCATTTTTCACAATCACAAATAATTGAATTATTTGAATCGTATTATAAGGGTTTAAAGAAAAATAAATTAGTCCATTTTAATGGCTCTCCACAGACAAAATTGATATGTTCACTTTCCAATCTACATAAAATTATTTCTTTTTCACAATCACAAACAATTGAATTACTTGAATTATATTATCTCTTCAAAGATAAATAAATTCGTCCACCTTAATAATTCTTAACACATAATCAGATTTAATATGTTCACTTTTCAATTTATATGAAATCATTTCCTTTTCACAATCATATAGAATTGATAGAATCATATTTTAACTATTAAAAAAAGTTCCACTTTAATGGTTCTTGATACAGAGTCAGAATTGATATATTCACTTTTCAATTTACATGAAATCCTATTTTTTCACAATCAAGAAACAATTGAATTACTTAAATTTAAGTGAAGTCATTGTAAGAATTCTATGGAGTAATTTTAATTAGTATCAATTTTTTCCATATTCGCAATTTGTCTGGTAAAGGCAGACGCCACATTTCGTTGAGGCGTTTAGTCAAACAGTTGACATGGAAATTGCATGATTTCACATTTCACCTATATATCTATTTTGTATGTAGTATTTTTTTTTTACTTTTCAAGCAGAACCACATCTCACCTAGGCATTTCATCAAACAGTTTACATGCCTGTTTTAAATCTCCCATGAATCGGCGGAAGCTAGGAGGATCTTTGGAAAAGGTTTTAGAGTCCACTTGTACACACGGAAATTACATTTTTAAGAAGGTGCCAAGGCCTTTTATGGATATCTTCAGAATCGATAAATTCCATGAGGTTACATATGTTCCAAGGATTTAGTCAAACAATTCGAATGCCAGTTGCATGCTTCAACATTTATGGAACCTCCTGCACCGTGACAAAGGCAGATCCGTGGTTGCATTTTCACGTAGACCTTTCCAACATATTTTTGATGGGGAAAGCATGGGAGGGAACATTGCACATCCTGGGCATGTGGGAGGGCACTCGAGAGGGGGAAATGCAAGCACAAAGGAATGATTTTGGTCTGCGCTTGTTTCGGGGGAGAAGATCAGACACAGTCAGAAGAAGGAGATCACGCTTTGTTAAATGTGGACACCATGAATATGTACTACGGTGATAGTGTTGTTCACCTGATTTGGAGATTCTAGTTCATGTTGATAGACACTCATACATACACTTTGCTTTGTTCTCCATCGTCGCTCTCCTATTCTATGTATTATACAGTGTACATGCAACCCACGATGCCGAAAGAGGCCAAGGCCAAGACCATCTCCAAAACTGAAACCCTGCTAACCCTAACCCTAACCCTAATCCTAACACCAAGAGGAACTCCCTGCACATTCAATAATACAGATGGCCCCGACCCCTCCTCCTCATTTGCTATCAAATGTTTCAGAGAATGATATTGACTTAGGCGCATTTGAGCAATGTAAATGTCTCTTCTTTTCAAACAGAAAAAATGCCCCACACAATTGGCCAACTCTTCGCCATTTTTGCTGGAAAGAGCGGCTACAACCTAAAATTTGCAGAGAAAGTGGACCAAAATGGACTGTGGACCAGTTCAAGCATTATAATCCATTTCGGTTTGGTAGAGATAAAGTATTAGTTTTTTGCGCACTGCTGGCGATTGGCTCATTGTAGATAAATCGAGTCATAGTAAAAAATGAAAAATAAATTTTTTAAAATAGCCAAAAAAAAAGAGAAAACACCCAAAAACCGATAAAACGCTGAACGTCTAGACGGTTCGTCAGCCAAACCGTCAAATTTAACTTAGTTGCAGTAAACGCCCGCAAGGGCCTTTTCCATAGGGGATGCCTTTGGCGTAAGTAGGTAAGGGTGTTAGGAATTAATTTAATTAATTCCAAAGGCATGATATAACTAAATTAATTAATTTTAAAAGGTGGGAGTAGGTAATCATAACTAATTTAATTGATTCAAAAAGGGTCGGAGTAGGTAATTAAAATTAATTTAATTAATTCTAAAGGGTGGGATTTAAATGATGGTATTAATTTAATTAATTCTAAGTGGATGGAAATAGGCTAGTAAATATGTATGTATTTTTAGGGTGTCTACATTTGCCCCTCTTTAAAGTGTTATTACTAAGAGTAATAACATTTTAAAAGAGTATACGCATGTAAACTTAGCGAGCGGAAGGCAAGTGAAACATTTAGACGCCGGCGAGTAGAATGGCAGGAATTCCCCTAAAGGGGGTGGGTGATGCAATAAAGTGGTAGATGATCACTTGAAGGAATAAGATAAGGAATTGGAATAAGGATATAAGAGAGTGCTCGTAGCATGAGCGTCATCCTGAGAGTAAAATTTAGAGAAACCTTATTTTTCTATTACACAATGGAGTTGTCACCATGATTATGATAGAATCGTGATGTGTAACTCAGATGCACGTAAACAAACACATACTGAGAGAACAAAGAAAAAATAAAAGGAAAACAAACCCAATATACATAGTAGGTGCAAGCATCATGGTTATAAATGAACCAAGATGTTATCATACTACTTGTAATTGGTCTAAAAAGAAAATATCAACAATGCAACACAACTTGAAAAATAAGACAATTATCTATGCCCCTAATGCATGCCACAATGATGATTAAGCATATGCAAATGCCCCCAAGCACTAAACTTATGAAATGCATTGGGATAGGATCAGACTAAAGAGCGGAGTGATGCTTAGATACTCCTAATGAAACTCTTGTTGGATCCGCATTGAAGATTGATCTGAAAGTTGAAAAGGATCATTTCTCTATGCAATAAACTTATGAATTATAGGAGAGGTAGAATGAGATTCGAAATTACACCGAACAAAGTTATATTGCAATGGAAAAATAATTGATTTCTTCGAGCATAGTTATATACCACAGACAAGAAAAGTGATAGTCGTAAGATTGTAATGATCACTAGGGTAATAGATAAAGGTATGAATTTATCAAGATTATGTTGAAATGTTGAAATATCAACTTCATGAGTTTTCCAATTGTAGGATTTCGTAATGATTGAATGTTTGTTTAAATTTTTATAATTCTTGCGATTTTTTTTTAATTTTTGAATTATATGATTTTTTAATGGTTTTACAAAGTTTTTGAGAAATTTGTAATACAAATACAAAGAAATGTAAATAAACCTAAATACACGGCAAAAAGGAAAACACGCCATGACTTATTTAGTAAACCATGGTGAAAACACAACACGTGCAAGTGACACAAAGACATGAGACATGAGACAAGCATTGTAAGAAAACCCAATATGAACAGGAAGGAACGACATAAAAGTTATTTTTGAACTAAGATGCAAAGGATTTTCCTGGAATTTGTCTACAACAAAGGTAAACAAAGTACAATAAAATAACCAACTAAAAAGATGCAAAAACATCATCACAATGTTGACAAACCACAAGAATACAACATAATTTACAGTAACGACGTCTAACGACACTCCTAATGTGTTCCACATTGAAGAATTAGATAGAAATGAATACCCCGAGTGACACTTAGAACACGAGAGGATTGGATCAAGATGAAGAGTGGAGTGGTGCTTAGATACTCCAAAAATACTTATTTGAAGTTTGAGGCTTTTTTTGAAGAGAGAGCTTATTTGAAAGGATGATTTTCCATCAGTAAGCTTCTAGACAAAACCGTAGATAAAAATATCTAAAATGGTAGAAACCATAATAGGGATGAAACACAAAATGCCCAAGATGGAACAAGATTAACATGTTTCTTATAGGTGAAGAGTGTGAAGATATGATAATGTTATGATTAAGATATATGTCAATAGATGGAATGCTTAAAGATATTTGTACTTACTTTTCCGCTTTTGGTTTACAAATAGTTTTTTAAGGAACTGTTGATCAAAGAACACTTGACAAAAATCACACAAGAAGTCCACACAAGAGAATAGGCCGGGTTTAAGGGCGTGAATGGACAGGAAGAACCCGCATGGAGTGCAAATTCAGCATTAAGGACTTAGTCAATTTTGAGCATGAAGACCCATTTTTAGAAGATGGCATGCGAACACACCTACAATGCGAGAGACGTGCGTGCCACGCATTTTCTATCTTTGGAGGATCGGATCAAATTGTTTTACATGGAGATGAGTTAAGAATAGGATTGTCACTCGCTTAATCGTAAGAGGTCTATAGATAACACACTTGCATGTGTGGCTATGCTGTAAATGGTGTGTGGCTATTAATAGCATGCGACCTATTTTTGGAATAGATAAGCGGTGAAGGGCAAGTCCCCACCCTATATAAATGATGTGAAGCACTTAGTAAGATATATAGATATACATATATAAAGAAGAGAGATATATAGGTATATGCATAGCGTAAGAGGTAAGCATAGAGAGATATGTGCATATGATTGGATTATTGTATCAGATCCATGTGCGCATTGGTATAGAATGCCATTATTGTAAGGAGCTTCTGTGGTTATTAATAGATAGAAGTTATTGGTTGAATCTAAGTGTCATTCCTGTGTGTAATTGAGTAGTGCATGTTCTTGATTCAATCATGATTATCGTTTAAGCTTGTTCTTTCTTAGATCTGAATATGACATGTTTGTTCTACCTTCATCACGCTAATATCCTACTACAAGAACCCTAAAGAGGGACCTAGTACCTTTGCGCACTTGGGTGAGCGCTCGTCAGGCCGAGTGATGTGTCAAGACGCCTAAGGTGTTATCCGGTAAATTCTAGGTTGCATCATTGGTTTCGTTGCCGAGACCTCTTTTTTAGTTATTTTCAGGATGGTTCACAATGAAGACGTACCGATTAACTCTAGCAAGTATTGAGGAGTGGATACACGATCTGGAGGAAGAATATGCATGACGGTTCAGTATTGGATCTGAGTTTAACACACGCAGTTGGGTAGAACATAATCTGTATGACAACTTATATGAGATTTTTTCACCATCTTTCCAATAGAATTATATGAGTGGTTGATTGCGTATGCATCTAAGTGGAATTGGAGATATCGCGCACTTGTCTGGACACATGAATAATTTCAAGACCTTTATGATGTTGATTTGATCTAAACTCACACTTTGTGGATACATGGTTTTTTGGTGTTCTAAATAGTTATATTCTAGAATATTCAATTTTGACGTATTCTTGCCTGAGAGGTAGCTGAATTCCAGTTTTGCGGTATCCTAGAGGAGCATATTTGCAAGGTATTCCATTGGCAATCAAGATCTTGGTGGTAACTTTAAACCTGGAGAGTAAACCGATGGCTAACTAAACCTCACCTCACATGAGGGCAAGAATAGGTTTGGTGAAATATGTCCGACCTAACAGTAGAAAGGAAGAGAGAGGCAAGGTGGCTTAAGTAAAATGAGGCACGTGAGAGGAAGATAGAGAAGTAAATATCACATTGCGTAAAGTAAAGTATGGCGTTGAGGAGAGAGATGGCTCGTGAAGGATTTGAAGCTCATGTAGAAGACATGGAGCCCAAGCATCAGGAACTCCCCCATCTTAGAAAGCATGACAAAGATCCCCCCTTGGCTTCACACATAAGTGCGTCAACAAAGACTACTTAGGCCGTAGGCACACATCTTAATCCACCTGGTGACCTAGCCCTTGCACTTGGTTTTCCCATATCTGGTAGGACAAGTAACCAGAAAGCTAACTTAGGAAGTAGGAGAGTAGGAGTAAGTCAAAGAGCAAGTACATCAATGGTAGGACAGACAACTTCAATGTTATTTGGAGGAACATTTTTAGGCGCATCATCTACACAAAACGTGAGCACGCAGAATGTTGGATTCACCTCTGGAAGTGGAACTACCTCATAGATTGTAGGGGTTTAGTATAGTACTACTATCGGAGCACATGGGAGTACATCTACAAGTCCTAATCCAGCTACATGTGGAGGATCAGGAGGTATAGGTGGTTCTAGTTCTGGTGGATCTGGTGGTTCTGGAGGCAGAGGAAACATAGGAGGTTGGATCAGGTGGTCAAGGCCCGTAGCAACCACAAAATATCTATATGGAGATGTCTCTTTGTCTCCCGAAATATAGAGGTATAGAGGATGTTGCCGAACATGTGCATATGTGTGAAATCTTATGGTACGTGAAAGGGATCATGGCTTATGAGTGTAAGGCAAGTCAATTTTCTACTACATTACAAGGACGTGCACACAATTGGATAGGTAGAAGCTACTAATAAAACCCTTGTGCATATTATGGAGAAAATGGTCAACAAAACCAGTTGTAATTGGCACTTACAGATACATCCCTCCCTCTGGGCCTATCTAACTTCCATCCACACTCCTACTGGTACGACCCCATATTCACTCATCTATGGCATTGAAGCCATGATACCTCTAGAAGTGGAGCTTTCTTCCCTGAGAATATCTCTCAGAGACTATCTTGATAAAGATGAGGACTACAGAGTTGCTCAACTGGCAGAGTTGGAACTATTAGATGAAAGGTGTATCAGAGCACTCAATCACCTGAAGGTCTATCAAAATAGAATATCTAGAAGATATAATAAATGCATCATTCATCAAGAATTTGATGTAGGTGATCTAGTATTGAAAGAAAATCAGAAGAACACCATCAAAGATAGAGAAAAGAAAGGTAAGTTTGAGGCTAACTGGCTAGGTCCTTATGTAGTAGTTGCAAAGTATGGATCAGGAGCCTATAAACTTGCATATTTAGATGGTGAAGAGCTTCCAGAACCTATGAACGCCATGCACCTCAAGTGGTTCTATGCTTAAGCATGACGAGAATATCATATAAGAACTAAAAAATAGAAAAACAAAGAAAAACAAGTAAAAAATGGAAAATTGATAAAATAGTAAAGAAAAAAACATGTCGTCCACATGTGAAAACCACGTAATTATGGCATAGTGGGTAGGTCTTTGGGTGAAAATGGTTTTTCGCGCTCAAGGAAGATTCACCAAACACAAGTCACTCTTACATAGGATGGGTAATCGTCGCCACTTTCTAGATATGACTTCCTTTGCTAGGTCTAGGACCCATACTAAAGCCACCTTTTTCGAACCGTGATCTAGATTATTTTCTCTTATATATGTGTGAAGGACACTGCCTTTACATGGTCCCATCTAATGTTGAGGGAAACTTCACATTTTCACCTTCTTGTACTTACATGCGTGGCATTCTGCCTTTTTTATATTCTCACATCACGCTAGGGGCATCCACGCTTCTTTGTTCTTGTACATTACTTTCAGAACATGACCTTAGAAAATGCAAAAACATTCAGAAAATAGATATGTAAAAATCTAAACATTCAAAAATATCCCCTTTTAAGGATGAAGCTATGACAACCGCACAACGTTGTCTTAGAAAACAATGTGAACAGTAGCCTTTAAAAACTTATCTTTTTAGATAAACCCAAAAACATTAGAAAATATATCAATGTTGTCCCTGCAAAAACAAGGTAATGATTTAATTACTTTTAGTTGTTGGTTTGTATAGTTTTGATTGTTAATACCTTTTCATGTGATGTTGTGACTTATTTTCTTAGCATGGGTTAGATCTTGTTTGAAATAATTATGTATGGCATTTGATTCATTTGTAGCTTGTATGCATTTATTAGGGTTCATTTTACTTAGATTAAAGTGTCAATTTGATCTTTTTAGTATGCTTTATCAATTCATGTGTTTGCATCATAAGTTGTGTTGTGTTGTATAGGTACAATTGTTTAGCTTTGTTAACTTTTGCTTGTGTATTTGTCTCGTGCACAATCGTTTGTTATCACATCTATCATCTATCATTCATCACATATAAAACATCATATATACAAAAAAATGCTAAGTATAACATCATGCATGTATGCTAAGCTAATCATCACATATTGTATCATCAATGGGGGCAAGAGGGGTTGCACATAATCACAAATCTATCCCCCCCACACCAATATCATCTAGTATCATCCCAAGTGCTAGAATAAGAACTCAGAAACATCTCATAAAAATCTAAAAACATGTGATACTCTCTATGGATACATCATCAATATGAAAGCATGAAACATACACATCTCTCAATCTAAGGTATGTCACATACATAGAGGAAAGGGAAATCATACAAAGCATAATCATAGTATAACATGACAAAATCATCATCAAAATTTCATATAATACATGTATAATTGTCCATGTCAATACTCAAATGTACATCATCGATACAATATGCCATCTAACAAGGGCATGCATCAAAAGAATCGAGCCTTCATCAAGAGGCATCATCAAAACAATGGTACATAAAACTATACATCAAAATCAGCCTTCATAAGAGGCATACATACAATACATTTGTACAAAAGGAGAAGTAAAGAGCTCAACCACAACTCTCACCCTCACCAAGGCTCCGGGACCATGACCTGGAGGTCGGAAGAGTGGTGGTTGTGATGGACCAGCACCAGGGGTATCACCCTGTTGTCTAGTCACGGTTTGTTGTCTAGTTGGCTACTCTGCAATAGGTTTCCAAACTAATCTAACCGAAGCGGCCTAATCATCGTGACCTAGAGCTTGTTGCATTCACATTTGACTGCTCAAAAGAACCACTCGATGTTCTACCAAGATTGCCCTAAAGTAAGCAGTCTTATAATATAAAGCCTCGCCGCCGGACCTCATGGCATCACGTATCAGATCAACATCTCTAGAAGTGATATCTTAATGTAAGGTGGCATCTTGCTCATCTATCAACCTGCCACTGCATCGGCTGAGCCTGTCTCGAGGTAGCGGCCTCTCGATCTCTATCTGTGGTAATAACCTGCACCTGGGCTCATGTTTGATCCCTCTATGTAATATAGCCCTGTGACTATGCCTGGGCATGGTCCCTCTAAGCAACAACCATCTGCACCTAGGTTTGAGACTGATGTAAAAGGATCAGTATCTAAGCCCCCTGTGCGGCCATCTCACTCATCGACTCGCCATATGGTACTATCACTGCCATGAGTGGCATGTGCTCTAGCTTGATCTCTCTCTAATGTCAAAATATGTACTTGAGCATGTGCCTGATCTCACTTTATGTAAGGGCTTGTACATGTGCCCTGGCTGCATCTCTCTCTCCAACCACCTATAACTAAATAGAAATCAAATCGTTGTTTGTAACTCTGCTTTGAAGGGCAGCCCGTACTATCCACCATCCCCACCACCCCCTAAAGCATGAGGTGGCGGGCCCTACTCTGGAAGTACCTACTAAAGAGGGGTGTATATCCCCATTGGAATACCTACTGGGGGAAACTCTATGTCAACTACCCTGAACACCTGTCTCGGCCTAGGCCTGGGGCCTGTCCCTGTGGCTGCTGTAATGTTGGACCCTATCCCCTGCCCCTAACATATTGGTGTGAGTCGGGACCACCACCATCATCATCATCACATTGTCATCACCACCAATGGCTCCACCCTCACCACCACTAGGAGGCCCCACTGGAGGAGCTCTCACACCGGTGTTATACGCCACCCTAGAAATAGTCAAATGACATGGAAGCACACCATGGTACCATGGCACATACTCAGGTGTAGTACCCGGATCTCTAATATGTCTCAGTGGCACCCACATAGTAGTAGGTACCACCATCGAAAAAAAGCTCGTCGCTAGTCTATCTCGGGCAATCTATGGACCCATATCAACATACTCTCGGGACTGTGAGCATACCACCTATCTGGCCCAGGAACATCCTAGGTAATGCCAAACTACCTCTGACACCGATCCACCCTGTATAACTCCCGCATATAGCTACGGCTACCTAATATAAAATGCTCCACTATGGTAGTACTGAGCTCTAAACCATCCTCGGGCCACTAGAAATGTTTGTAAGGCCTCCAAACCATGGAAGCCTATCATAACTCATCAAGCTCGCAGTGATAGTGATATGCATCCCCCATATATGGCCACACATCATCCCCTATCGGGACCCAACCCATCGTAGAAGGCTCCTCGGGAGCCCGAACTCTCAAAACACCTAAAGGGTGACCAATGGCAATGTGGTCCCACGCCCAAATCTGAAGCAAGTGGGCTGGTCCTACCATCTTCTAATGGTAGTAGGTAATCAAGTGAAGGTCCCAATATAGATGTGCTAGGATGCACTGACCCCAATAGTAGGTCTCTCCCTCTACCAAACCGTGTATCACTCTAAGGAGGCCAAGCGGAAATGAAGCACCGGTCTTGTCAGGGAGTAAGACTCCACTGATGAAGGCCATCATATAAACCACTACTCAATCTAGCTCTAAGTCCTCAATACACCGTGATAGCCTAATACTCATCCCCATCTTGTGGTATCATCGGGACACCAAACAACTCTACGATATATCGTTGAATATCAGTCCAGTGGCTCATAGACTGGATAAGTTGACCCTAAATCGGGACCCACATAATATGCCACACATCCTCGAGAGTAATCGTGATCTCCCTAGTCGGGAGCCGAAAGCACTGACTCTCGTTGTGTCATCGCTCTGCTATAGTTGTCAAAAGGCCATGATCTAATGTGATCTGGGGCATATCCGCCACATGAGCCAATCCCATAACATATAGAAGGCTATCCAATATCGCTCTATCATCATCGTCAAACTAGGCCTCTATCGTCGCTAGCCAACCATATCACTCACGGGTATGCAGGACGGGTAGTATACGCTACAAACAAGAAAACACACATGTATCAGTTAACATTTCTATCTACTTCTATCTAAAAATTGTTGGTAGGTCACCATTCTTCTATCTTATTTCCTAGAAATTTTCACTTTCTTCTAGTTTGTCTTCTTTCTCCTTGGCCATTTGGCGGAAGGGAGTTTACGCCCCTTCTCGACACATGCACACCCATCCTAACGCATACGCGCCTATCTCTCAGGTGCATACGCCCCTTTTTTTTTTCACCCATCCCGATGCCACACATGCCTACATGCCCAGTTTGACATTGATGCGCCTGTCTCACATGCATGCGCGCGCATCCCCATTCCCCCACCCAGAATGCATATGCGGCCCTTTTGATGCGAATGCGTGTATACACACCGTCTTTTTCCTCCAATGGCTACGTGTGCATATCTATTTTTTTATGGATACGTGTACACGTACCCATTGGTTTTCGACGCATGCGCATACATACATATATCATTGATGCATGCATGCGCGTGCGCGCATACATCAAAATTCTTCTATCTAGCCTAAAAATCCCTAAAAAGTGCATTAAATGTGTAATTTACAAGAGAGGGATAGGCCACTCATGTAGGGTCCATCCGTTGGGTCTCGCATGAACTCTCGGATGCGATCTGCTCATCTCCTCCTGCTCGGTAGTCTCACCATCTCACTCTAGGGTTGTTGCTCTCACTCGTGGTAAAAATTCACAGAACTCTGGTAGAAATGAACTAATTGTGATTGATTTACCCCCATGGGTGGGTATATTAGGTGTCGTGATGCCCCAGGGCATGTTTCTCCATTGTGATCATTCTAGCCCCTCTTCTATCCGCCGAGATGATTATTTTTCTATTAAAATGATTATTTTTACTCATTTTTGAACGTTGGGGTACTTAATGTCACCCTACGGTCATTTCTTCATTACACTGGAATGATTTACGCATATTTCAGGCATCATTTCTTATCATTTTTTTCTATTTTTCTCTATTTTTCACCTATCATGATGATTATTTTTATTAAATAATTATTTTTGGCTTGTAATTCTTCTCAGGGCCACTTTCTATGCTCCCTAACGCCTTTGCCTTTGCCTTTAGGTAGTTGCGCATATTTTTAGGAGATATTTGATCTCTTATACAAATTCTACCAACCAATCAAAAAATTTAAAAATTGTAAAACCATTTAAAAAACCAAAAACATTGAAATACTTTGAAAATGGACTAAAAATTGGTAAAACGCTCATTTATAGCTGAAATATGTGTCTCGCATGGCACTCATCCTATATCTTGCTGACGTTTTCAAATATTTTGAAACAATGACTCATGGATCATCTAAATCTTCAACACATCTACCAAAGCTACGCTACTTACTTCGTCTGTACTTTGGGGCACTCTCAGTTGCCTAGTACTATTTTAAATCACACACATTGCTTTTTCACTAGACCCAAGTGTCCTCCATCTTTTCCCTTGCATATACACATTTCTTGGGGCATCATCCTTCACCCTTGTCATTTATCAAAACATTTGGGACTACATCTCGATAACAAAATATTTTTGTAACTATCTTGAACGTTGTTGGTTTAAGTGTGTGTGATTGTACTTATTTCCCTATTAGGTGAGATTGTTTATTTCTCGTATTGCATTGCATTCGTGTATGTTGCATAGAGTTGGCCATTATTTTTAGCATAGGACGGTTGTTTGTATCTTGGATTTTCATGTCATTTTACGCCTCCGTCATATGCTTACATTTTAATAAGGACCAATGATGAGGATTCTAAGAAAAATGATGATTATGTATTGTTTCTATAAAGCATTGGTTTGTGGATAGCTCAATATCCCCTTTCTTTCTTCTCGCTTTCTCTCCTACTTTATTTTTGATTGTCGATCAAGTTTCTCCATCACCCCATCGACACTCGAGGGGGCATCCTTCATCCTTCATCCTATTAATTTTTCTTCTACCCCTTCAAAATTTTCTACTCGTTTTACATTTGTCTACTTTCTTTGAAGTGACGTAGCTTACATCACCCCAAAGAGGGGAAAATGTAGACACTTGTAGTTTGATCAAAGCACTATTATTTCTAATATTGCACTTACTATTCTCTTCCTCACAAATTGAAGACACCTCATCAGTTAGATCTATCTAACTCCCCTCTTACGACACTCTTTTGGTCATATTTCCTCTTGTACACTAATTAAATAGGTTATAATAACCTCTTCTTGGCTAATATTCTCTTCTTTACCACCTCTATTAGCTCCTGGAATATCAATCCACTTCATTGGATTGATTAGGCCTTTCAGAACCCTCCTAGAAACCTAATTTCTCTCTAAATAGGATTAATTACCCTCTAAACATGGTTAGCTAGTCTTAACCATGATCAACCTCTCTCTAAACCTAGTCAAATCTTACTTTGACTTGCTAATTAACTTGTTGACTCCCTTTTAGTCCCACATGCACCAAAAAGCCTCCCATTTCCCAAATGGAAAACTATAAATAGCCTACTACCCCCTCTCATTTCTAAGAACACTTCTTCCCTCTAACCTAAACTATAGTATTATTGCTAGGATTAGGACCTTTTATTGAGCTATTTGCTTTGCTTTTGCATTTCTATCACATAACATGGAGTAAATGGGAAGAACCATTGGCCTTGAAGCCATTAATGGTGAGATCCCATTCTCTTGAAGCATAAACTAATTGCTTAGAAGTTCATTTACTTTAAGCTTTCAAGAATAGAGGTTAACTTCATTTGTTTAAATTGCTTGTTTACTTCAAGTTAATGCATACAAATAGGATTCTCATTTCTTATCTTAGATCCTTTTAGTGTTCATTTAACTTTGCAAAACCTTTCATTAAATACATCTTGTTACTATAAAATTTCACCCAGAATCAAGAGATTGGTCGATAACTTCATTTGATAGACAAGTGTAACGGATAACTCTAAGAACAATAATTGATCGAGATCATAATCAAATGCACTATGACAAAAATGAGGGTGTTTTGAAGGAGGCCGTGGAAGAGGACGTGGATATCGCAATGGATATGGAGGACGAGACCGTGGTGGAGAAAGAGGTGAGTTCCCTCTCATGTTATCTGTAGATACCACTATAGGTGTGAATGTCCTCAAAATATTGCATGTTCTTTCTATGGAAATAACCATAGCTATGAAGAGTGCCTGGACTTATATGAGCATCTGAGTAAGCGCAAAGATAAGCAAGAAAACAAAGGCTTTGGGATGGTTAGAATCTAGCGCATGGTAAAAGATTAGTGGATGCCCAAGATAGACCTAAGGCATCAATAGTGAAGATTACTACATGAGCTGAAGTGGCGCGTGCAAGAAAGACATTGCACCAGAAGCCTACGATCACCAAGGAGGAGGTTTTGCATGTAAGGTACCTAGATCTTGCTCATCAGAAGGAAGTTTACTAGGATACCATGGAAAGCAGAAGAAAGCATCGAGACAAGTCCAAACTAATATCAATGAGCTAAGAGAAGTGTTCAAAATGTTGCGCCAGGAGAACATCATTCCACTATTAGGAAGTTGGTAAAAAGGGAACACTCCACACACAAGTATTGAGACCGAACGGAAGATCCTGCATGTGAATCTTCCCTCGATAGAATTACTATGATAAAGAGATCACTCTGAATGTTATTGTAGATGGATGGTTATTGAGCAATATTTTGATTGACATAGGTGTGGAAGTGAATGTGCTTACATTAGATGCATGGGTACAAATGGGGAGGCCTCCATTGCAGCCATCATCTAATGTGTTGTTTATGGCAAACCAAACTAAGGCCACTCCCATAGGAGTTTTTAAAGGATGCATCTATAACCATACAAAGGGCCAAATTCACTGGGGATTTTGAGGTATTAGCACTTGCGAGTAGCAGGACAGCTTTTCCAACCCCGCTTGGATGCCCTTGGTGTTATGCGAATAATGTTGACTTGAGATTCAATAAGGGGTATATCAGCTTTAAGAACAAGGAGGAAAGGGTTGTGATACCTTTGAAAATGGGAAGTCTACACCATATGTTGAGCCTCTAAGTGAGGAGGACTTAAATAGAATCTATGTACATGTTATTCAGGACCTAGAGGTCAATGATCCATCAAAGGAAGGCATCCTACAGTGGGAGGATTCTCACTCTATTAGTGATACTACGAGTATTTCTTATGATAATTGGGCTCATGGTACATATGAACTA
This sequence comes from Taxus wallichiana var. yunnanensis, assembly GCA_018340775.1. Taxonomy (NCBI): domain Eukaryota; kingdom Viridiplantae; phylum Streptophyta; class Pinopsida; order Cupressales; family Taxaceae; genus Taxus; species Taxus wallichiana. The sequence goes on from CM031240.1 coordinate 1,066,674,160, forward strand.
GTAGGACGTAAGGTAAAAGCGTGGTTGCTTGCAAGAATGGACTTCATTCTATTCGACGGATAGGTAGTGCAAGTACCTTGGTATACATGAGCAAAAGATCTTCTTGTATTCTTACAAGCCATGGAGGCACAGTGGATAGACCAGGTCAGGAGAAGAGACATGTTAGCATATGTCTTACAGCGGGATAGCAGTGCACTGGTGGGTAGTTCATAAAGATAATCTTACAAAATGGAATGAGATCAGAGTCACCCTATCTACTAGGTTTGTAAGGAGAAATGCACCTACGCAAATCTACACTTATAATGGTGATCAACCTGCTCAATGTCACATTTAGTAGTGTGAGAGACTTTGGACAATGGGACAGGAAGCATTACCACCGTCACTATGGGTGCATAGATTGTACTCTACTCTACAAGGATGCGCACGTGCCTAGTATGTATACGTCGAACTACACCGAGAGACTGGGAATTGGAAAAATTTGACTGTAAGAATGATCTAGACCTTTGACTACTTTTCTTCCCAACCTCCAATAGAAGAGGCATTAAAATTTGTTAAGTGGTTAACTATGGGAGATAGTGCAAAGGTAGAGGAACTCATACAGAATTATTTGGTGAGAGAATCAAAGCGTGTTTTGAAGAAGAAGGAGAAGACTTCATATTGCTTGAACGATCCTATCTTGAGAAAGAAAAAGGAAATATGGTTTACATCGTGGATGATGAGGAAGTTGAGAACCTGGATATTGAACATTCACAAGGGGTACGCGAGGTCTTGGACAACGCAGAAAAGGATACACATGCCTATCACGAACCCATGAAGACAAAGAAGGTCAATATAGGATTGGAGGTTGAGCCTAAGGAGGCCATAATTGGAGACTATTGGTTAGACTCAGAGGTGGCAAAGATTATTGAGTTACTATGGGATTACCAAGACTTATTCCCTCGAGGGTATCATGAACTTAAAGGTGTGCATGAATCACTTGGGGAAATGAAGATAAAACTTAAGGAAGGTACGCGTCCAGTGAGAAAGAGACCTTACAAAATGAATCCTAATTTATGCGAAAAGGTAAAAGAAGAAATTGATAAAATGTTGAAGTTTGGAATCATTCGACCTTTGGATGAGTCATAATGGGTTAGTCCAATGGTGATCAGTATCAAGAAGGATGGTAGAATTCAAATATGTGTGGACTATAGGGAGCTAAATTCCACACGTGTAACAGACCCATTCCCTACACCATTTATTGAGGAAATACTAGAGGGGTTTACAGGTGCAAAATATATTCCTTTACGATGGGTTTTCCGAGTATCATGAGTTAGGATTGCTCAGAGGATCAAGAAAAGACAAATTTAATTACTAAATGGGGTAATTTTTCCTATATTGTGATGCCTTTTGGATTGAAAAACACGCATGTTGTATTCTCATGGATAGTTGTTCAGGTATTCAAATATTTTATTCACAACTTCTTACAGGTCTACCTCGATGATTGGACAAGTATATGGGCTTGTTAAGGATCACTTTGTGACAATATGTGCTTAATGTTTGACCAAGTGCAGCAATTGGGTATCTCTTTGAACATTCAAGAAGTGCATATTTACTACACCTTTTGGAATACTGTTAGGACACATAATCTACAAGGAGGGATTGCTTGTTGATCCAACTAAGGTTGCAGTCATTTTAGGGTTGGAAGCACCTACCAGTCAGAGTGAGGTGCACGGATTTTTAGGTCACACAGGATATTATAGAAAATTCATCAAGGGATATGCCAAAATTTCTGCACCTCTAGAGGAGTTACTGAAAGGAAGAGGTACATTCTATTGGGGAGAATCGTAGCAACGTGCATTCAAAACATTGAAAGAGAAACTTACTACCACACCTATCCTACGTTTTCCTTCATGGGACAAACCATTTCATGTACATGTGGACGCCTCTAGCATGGCCATTGGCATTGTGTTAGCTCAACCTAGAGAAGGTATTGTCGATCATCCTATCTACTTTGCTAGTAGGAAGTTGACTCCTACTTGAATGAATTATACAACTACAGAGCGTGAAGCTTTGTCCATGATCTATGCATTGCACAAGTTTCAATAGTATTTGCTAGCTACACCATTTGTATTCTATATAGATCACATGACATTGAAGTATTTGGTGAACAAACTCGTCTTACAAGGGCGCATCTACGAGATGGGTACTCCTATTTCAAGAGTTTGATTTCACAGTTGTGGTGAAGCCAGGGAAGAGTAACTCTGGACCAAACCACTTATCTAGAATTAACTCAGGGGAGGAAGCATAGACAATTAAAGAAACCATGTCAGATGCACAGTTATATAGGTTACAACGCGCACCATTAGAATTAGAAGACATTATTGTCTTTCTATGGACTGGTGTGGCACCAGAAGGAATGAAGGCATTAGAAAAGAAATAACTTGTTATATGCAAAGCACCGTTTATGTTGATTAGTGGTGACCTATACAAGTTAGGAAGAGATGAAGTATTACGCCATTGTGTATTAGAGCATGAGCGCAAGGATATTATGGAAGAAGCCCATGGTGGTATTGCAGGAGGCCATTATGTAGGTGATGCAACTTCTCGGAAGATCCTACTCATTGGATTATGGTGGGAGACATTGTATAAAGACTATAAAGAATATTGTAAGGCATGTGACCATTGTCAACACCTAGGAAAACTAGGACAAAGAGATGAAATGCCACTGAGACCTATTATCAGTGCCAAACCATTTGAGAAATGGGCCATCGACTTTGTAGGACCTATTTCACCATATGCGCGCAAGACTGGATCGCGCTATATCATTACTTGCACAAATTATCTCACACGGATGGGCAAGCAAAGACCTACGAAGGACTATACAACAACTCCAACGGTTAGGTTTCTATAGGAGAATGTTCTTACAAGATATGGATGTCCTTTAAGTTTGACAAGTGATAGAGGTACACACTTTTTAAACGAAACCATCAAGATCCTATTAGATGAGTTTATGGTTTCCCACCATAAGACTACACCTTACCACCCTTATGCAAATGGAACTACTGAGGATTTCAACAATATTTTGAGCTAGACATTGAAAAAAAAATGTGATGTTGGAAGAAAGGATTGGGATGATAAAGTGCCAGCTATTATTTGGGCATATAGAATAACTTATAAGAGATTGAATAAAGCCACACATTTGTTTCAGTTGGTGTTTGGCGCCAAGTCGTTCTCCTATAGAATTTATGTTACCTTCTTTGTGCATTGCACATGCTGGAGGTCTAGATGATGAGCAGGCTTTAGAAGAGCGTATTGAGAAGATGATTCAACTAGATGAGCAACGAGCCATAACACGATGGAGTCAGAAGTAGGAAAAGGCCAGGTAGAAAGCATGGCATGACAGAAACATAAGGGATAAGAAGTTTGAGATTGGACAAATGGTACTTCTCTATGAATCTAAGTTCTTGCGCCATCCAGGAAAACTTAAAGTACATTGGTTGGGGTCGTATGTCATCACTTACATACTTGAATCAAGTGCTTTTCAATTAGAAGCACTTGATGGAACACGACTACCCAGTTACTTTAACGGGAGTAGGTGAAGCCCTACTATAAATAAGTCTTCTTGGTGTTTGTAATAAGGCAAAGCATTGCCATTTAGATTAGGTTTCCATTATGTATTTCCTTAATGTATTTCCTTCATTGTCACTATGCTTTGTCAATTTAGTTGTTGTTATTGTGTAATAAGCACGTTTGCGTGCATGAAGTTGATTACTATGTGAATAATGTTTATGTGCAGAGGACTACACATAATTTTTGTGTGGGGTGGTTGTAGTTATCCAAGAACAAGATTGTGGGAATTGAAAGGTGAAAGGAATAAGCTGCTACGGGTGTGCTTTAAGTTAAAAGAAGATTGCTTCTCAAAAGTGACCAAGGATGGAGATGAATGAAAGGATAGTATAATGAGGTAAGCAAAGGCCATGGTAACTACCGGGAGAAGGTATAGTGACGAGGTACTTGGGAAAAAAGGGCGCATTTAAGAGAAGTCTATGACCAGAGGGTAGGAAGGCGTGCTTAGAAGGTTATAGCTAGGGTGCGAAGATGTATCACGTGGAACAAACAAATTTGGTCAATGACTCGAGAGGATATTTTGGTAGGTGAAGGAGTAATAAATGCATCAAAATTTAAAATTTATATAGGGATGGGATGCAAATTCATTTTTACCGTTACAACTAGGAGTATTTAAGGAAAGAGCTAAGTGCGAAGAGCTGTGAAGGAGGTGGAGATATCCTTATATTGTGCATATTGTATGGAGATGGCCTTGGGAAAACATGATCAATTTTCCATTATTCAAACTCAACGAGTTGTCACTACTAAATGATGGAAATGCTTTCAAGACAAGGTAATTTGAGGCTGCTTAGAGACATTGTATGATCCTGATTTGCTTTGTGCATTTTTGTAAATGGATTGTATTCTTTTTTGACACACAATGCAATGCAGGGGTAGTATGGGGTAGGATTAGTTATTTTGAATGAATTTTTGGTGGGAGATTTTAGACAAGACTAACCAGAATTTGCCAAATTCTTTGAGGACCTTTGTAAGAAATTTGTAACACCTAAACAGTAGAATGCTTCAAAGGGGTTAAGGTACTCCTTCAACAGGATATGTGCACCAAATGGAGGCCCAGATCTGCACTCTTCCACACAATATTTGACAACCTACCACAAAATCTTGAAGTAGATGAACCAACAAAGTATCAGAAATCTCTATTTTATCATGACCTAAGGTGCACCCAAAGGTTTACAAACAATCTCTAAATTCAAGGAAGGTAAAGTGATTTTAAATTGTTTATCTCTTTATCAGATGAAAGCTCTTTTGAATGTGAGACTGTAGATGCCACTAAACTATCAACAAGAAATGAGACCATGTATGATCAAGAGAGATTTTAAACACAAGACTGCAACAAGAGCAAGAAACACAAATTGAAAACATTTTGAAACATAAGTGCATGCAAATTTTGCCAAGAGACAACACAAAATAATCTAGAATGACCAAATTTATCAGTAGGGGAATGTTATAAGAACAATCTCAGAGCTTGTTGATGGCTTTACAACTGAAACCAACTCAACATGATACAAATGATGTAAAAAGGAATTAGAAATGGTTCTCAGGTGGTTTCTCAGAGAATGGGCTTCTTCCCAGATTTTCCGTGAAATTCTAAGTTTCTCTCGACCTTTTGCATGTCTCAAAACATGCATTATATAACTTTCAATTACATTTGATCCTTCTTTCCCAAGAAAAGAATATGCCCAACATCAAGTTTGTTACAAAATTCCAACATGATTCGTGAGATAGGGACATTTAACAAATTTTAACAAAAAGTTTCAGTGTTTCTAAAATGGCGAATCATTACAAATCCTTCATCATTATCCATTGTGGAGGCACGTTTTTCATTCTCAAGCATACGAGACCCCTTTCATTTCATCATTTCATCCTTATCATTCCAAAATTTGATTTATGTAACTTTATAATTTGATATTTCACGTTTTGCACGGGCCTGAGTAAAAATTTATTTCAAAAACACCTCAAATCTACAAATTAATCCCTAAAACCACTTGCATTGATCTTTGCAGGCACAAAGGACACAAATTCACCAAAAATTGATGAAAAATGATGCAAAATTCACATTTCCACACTTCTGAGAAAAAAATGGTGGCCAAAAATGAAAATGTACAATTACCCATTGATTTGCTCTTTCTCCTTCAATCTGGGCCCTCCACGTGTCAAAATATGATTGGGAATGAATTCGGGCTCACTTTTTGACTTTTTAACATTTTTGGAAAAATGGAAAAAATTGACTTTTTTCTCCGCCCCTCCGCCCTTGAAATTTGGTGATGACACGTGGCATATGGTGGGTCCCATTGGGATCGCGGCTCAATTCTGTGCATTTTGACCCTTTTTGGAATTTGGAAAATTTTCACTTTTCCCCATGGGCCCACCACCCTCGCCTTGTCCTTGACGTGTCATCCTCCTCTCTATCGCTAAAAATCCATGGGCTTATTTCATGTTTTAACCCTTTTTTTTTTCACGAGGAAAATTTTTCATTTTTTCCCATGGGCCGCGCCTCTCGATTTTCCTTCCTTGCCACGTGTGTCCCATTTTGATTTTTGTCATGGAGCCATGCCTCAAATTTCCATTCTAAGTCTTTTTTCAAAAGGGAAAAAATTCCCTTTTACCTCCCTGCCCCCTGACCCCTGACCCCTCTACCTGCCACGTGTCTCCCCATGGCTTCATTCGGACCGTGGCTTAATTTTTTTGCTCTAAGTCTTTTTGACCAAAAGGAAAAAATTTCCCCTTTTTTTCCTGACCCGCCGGCCCTTCCTTCCTCCTGCCCATTGCCACCACGTGTCCCCCTTGCTCCATTGTGGACCCATGGGGCCTTTCTTCACTTTTTTCCCTTTTTGCAAAAAGGAAAAAAATTTCCAAGTTCCCCCCACCTTCCATCCCGCCTTGGCATAAGAACATGACACGTGTCCTCTCTGCGGAGTTGGGGGTAATGTTGAATTTTTTCCCAAAGCCAAAAAAATGCTAAGTTTTTCAAAGAAACCCCATCGATCCTTGTCCAACCAGAAGTGGCCACGTAGGAGACGTCGTTTGAGCTTAATTTTGATGGTCAAATGACACCGTATGACCGTCGTAAAAAAACATAGAATTTCTAAGGATGCCCGAATTCAATTTTTTTCATCGTGGGTAAAGGATTTTTTGGTCAAAAAACATATGGGAAGTGGTTTTAAGCAATTTTTGACCATGGGGAAGGATTTTTAGGGAAAATAAGTAAAAAAATGAGCAAATTCGAGCTCCATAGGTGGGAAAAATGGAAAAAATGACAGAGGCCCGTGGATTTGGAAATTTAGGGCATAAAACAGAGCCTGCATGTATTTTTCTTTCAAGTTGGGGAAAAATAATAGGTTTATGAGCCATTTAAAGCATTCAATCTAGATGGGGAAACTTACAGACCACCAAACTCAAAGAAAAACATTTTTGAGCATGTAGAACAAAGGGAAAGATGGGAAAATAATAGAGGATCAAAATGGACACCAACATCGGCTCTGCTCGGGGATGGGCACTCCCAGTGAGTGCCACAAGAACAATAAGTAGACCAAGTGCCAAAATAATCCATTGGGAAAAGGAGTCATGAGCCAAAACCACCAAAAACTAGCTGAGAACCCGACAAAAATGGTTGCACACACACAAGGCAAACCACAAACTGACAAAACACCAAAAAAAAGTGAAAAACCAAACACTATACATTGTACAAGTGGTGCATACCTCAAATTTGGGGATTAATCCAAGAAATGCTTCAGATGCCTACCATTAATAGGTAGTTCAAGCAATTCCCCATCTAAATCTTTGAGAAAAAAGGTATTCTCACCAATTTTGATATCAATGGAGTAAGGGCCCATCCATAATGCATCAAATTTTCCATGTTTTCCCTTATCTTCATTTCTGTTGTCCCATAACAAAACCAGATCTCCAATATTGAAGGCCCTAGGAGTGACCTTCTTGTCAAACAATCTTTTCAACTTCTCTCTAAATATGACATGCCTCTGGTGGGATGCTCTTCTCTCTTCATCTAGCTCCACAATCTGATTAATCCTTGCTTCATATGGACTGACCTCTTGATCCTCAAGTTGTTGAACAAACTGAAATGAAGATAATTGTAGATGTAAGGGTAGTAGAGCTTGAGTTCCATACACCAACTCAAATGGGCTCTTACCAGTAGCTCTCTTGGTAGTGATTCTATCAGCCCAAACTACAAATTTTAGTTGTTCACCCCATTTTCTCTTGTTCAACTCCAAGGTCCTCCTAATGATCTTTAATAAGTTCTTATTGTTGGACTCAGCTTGTCCATTTCCTTGGGGTTATAGTTTGAAGAATAAGTCAGATTGGTTCCATACTCCTTGCACATTGCCATCAAAGGTTTAGCTCTGAAACACATGGCATTATCAGCCACAATCTTGACTGGCACACCAAATCTGCATATGATATTATTCAACAAGAAGTCCATAACAACTTGGTGTGTTGCTTTCTTGGTGGGGATTGCCTCTACCCACTTGGTGAAGTAATTTGTGGCTACAAGGATCCATTTATGTCCAGCACTAGAAGGGTCTGAAATCTCACCAATGAAGTCCATCCCCCATTATTTGAAAGGAGCTTCAATTGATACAGGATGCAAAGGAAGGGAGCTGAAGCTTTCATTCTTCTAGAGAAATGTTGTAGCTTTCACATTTTCTAATCAGCATGGTTGCATCTTTGAAGAGAGTAGGCCACCAATAACCAGCTCTCAAAACCTTGTGTGTTGTAACCCTTCAACAAAGTGTCCTCCACAAACTCCCCCATGGAAATCAGCAACTACTTTGGGAGCTTCATCTTCAGTTACACACTTCAAGAGGACACCTTCAGGGTTCTTCCAAGCCAGCCCAAAGTCAGTGATGATGTATTTTTGAGAAGCCAACTTGAGGGCTCTTTTCTGATTTTTATTTAAATGATCAGGACAACATAGGTGTCTGAGGTAAAATATTATATCCTTGTACCACTCAGAACTTACCAATTTCCCAAGAACATCTGCCCTTTCTTCCTCTACTTCATTCACTTCCATAATCTGCAAGTTGCTCTCAGCCATGAGCTTAGCAAGACCCAAACCTCTTACCAACTTTGTGGTTTGGATGTCCATATCATACTCCTATAGTTTGTTCACCCATCTACATCTTTTACTTGAGATCTCCATCTCTGATAAGATGTCTTTTACCATGGTGTGGGGAACATAAGCAAACAACTTTTGAACTTAAAATATAAGGCCTGAAAACCTTTGTTGCTTTCACCAAGGAAAATGCTTGTTTTTCCATGATTGTATATTTTAACTCAGTAGCTTGTAAAGCCTTGCTAAAGAAGGAAATAGGCCTCTCAGCCCCATCTTCATCCTTTTGGAGAAAAACAGATGCAATAGTATTTTTAGAAGCAAAGGAGAAGATTTGGAAAGGCTTTTTGTAATTGGGGCTGCCAAGACAGGTGCATGTTTAAGTGCCTCTTTGATTCCTTCAAAATCCTGAATAATAACCTCCTCCCATTTGATAACTTGATCTTTCTTTAACATGCATGTGATAGGAAGAGTCAACTCAAAAAATTGGACACAAACCTTCTAATGAAATTGATTTTCCCAAAGAAAGATTGGATGCCCTTCTTCGTTCTTGGAATTGGCACCTTGTTGATTGCTTCTACTCTCTCTAGGATCAATCATGACACCAGCCTTTGAAACAATATGACCAGAAGCTTGGCCTTTTGCACCCCAAAGTGACACTTCTTTGGATTGAGAGAGATTCCAAATTCTCTACATCTGATCAACATTCTTTCCAAATGCTGCAAGTGATCTTTTTGCTCCTTGAAAATATAGTCACATCATCCTGATAAACTGCAATGAAGTCATTTATATAACCAGAAAAAGCAACATCCATTGCTCTTTGGAAAGTAGCTCCAACATTCATGAGACCAAAAGGCATTCTCACATAAACATATGTTCCCAAGGAGTGGTAAAGGTAGTTTTAAATCTTTCTGACTCCTTGACAACAACTTGATTGTAGCCAGAGAAACCATCCAAGGTGGACAACAATTCAGATCCAGTCACTAACTGCAGCATGTTCTCCATGTTTGGAAAAGGATAATTGTCTTTCAATGAAGCTCTATTCAGATTTCTAAAGTCTACACAAAGTCTGATATCTCCATTCTTCTTTTACTAGCACTGAGGTTTGCTGACCCAAGATGAATACCTTGTGGGGCTGAATGATCCCTCCCTCCTTTAGTTTCTTCAATTCATCTTGCATTTTCATGGAGAGGAGTGGATTAATTGGCCTTTTCTTTATATCTGAATGGTTTGGCATTTTTTCAAGAGGGATCTCATGCTGAAATAAGTCTTCTCTATATGCTTTCAGCTCTGAATATGACCAAGCAAGGTAGTCTTGATATTGTTTCAACAATTGGAGGTAGGACTATTTTTCTTCTTTTTTTAAACTACTGCCCAACCAAACTTTTCTTGGTTTTCCTTTGTTCCCAAGTCATGCTCTTCCACATCCCTTGAGGCAGATATGTTTCTATTGATGATGTAATCAACATTGCTAAAATTTGACTCAAGAGCAACAAGACCTCTAGGAATGGTGTTAGTTTTCAATTGGATAATATCTTTTCCAAACAAAGTCTCTCTTCCTTCAGTCACACACACCATTGGTTCCCAATCAATATGTTGATCTACAAACTCACCTTGATTTTGTAAGAACCTTTGCACTTGAGCATCATCATTAAACACTTGCCAATGCTTGATGTTGTCAGGGACAGCTGGCCTAGTTAACACTTCAACATTGTACTCACAATAAGGTGAAATGGTGCAATCTCAAATCTTGACCCCAACACTACCAACTTTTTTAGCAACAACATTCAAACTTCTATCATGGTGCACAATATTGAAGGAATCAAACATCTCAATTAGATCCCAAACTGCATGCTTATACTTGTTTCATCCATTGATTTTTGTAGCATACAATTTTCTTATTTGTTTGACAACTAGCTCTGAAATCCCTTTGCATGATGATGTCCTTGACACCATACTTCCATGCAATTCTCGGACCAACAACAAGGCTTCATACTCAGCAATGTTGTTAGTACATTCAAAATTAAGCTTGAAGGAAAAAACAAATTCTTCAAGCTAGGAGAAATCAGAATTACACCAGCACCATTTCCAAATTTGGAGCAAGCTCCATCAAATAGCAAGGTCAAGGAGAACATACCTATTAAAGGCACTTTGACTGATCCATTTTGTGTTCTTTTTCCATCATCAGCAAAACCAATAAAATTATCAACATCAACATCAACAAATAATACTTCATAAGAAGCATTGTTTGGGTCCTCAATTAGATCTGACATTTTCTTTTCTCCATAGAGCTTGACAAGGCTTGCCCTTCAATGGGAATGGTGGAAAAAGACATATCCATTTGGACACTCCCTCAACACTTGCAGCCCACTTTCTTGACAATAACATACCCCATTTGGGGGGCAATCAACAATCACAACATCAATTTTAAATTCCTCCGGGATAAGATGCAAGCTGCACTACCAAACCCTTCACACAACCAACAACCGACACTTCTCTTGAGTCCATGGTAGTACATTTTCCATAGGCTGTTGTCACTTTGATATCCAACTCATTCATGACTTCTAGAGGCATGACATTACATGATGCACTGGAATCAAACATACAATTGTGAAGTAGCCTATCCTTTATGATCAAAGTTGTGAAGAATGGATCAACATTCAATTGGGAATCAACCAAGGATGTCCCCAAATATACCTCAGGTGTCTCTCAAGATCCTCTACTGTTGGTGGTGTTTCAAGGTCAACAATGATTTGAGGAGGAGTTTCAATAATATTTATATTTCTCTGGAGTAGTCTTCTCCTCCTTTAATCCCAAGTACTCAAATGCTCTCTTCTTATGCTCAGGGATCCTAAGCAACTCAATGATTGGAACACTCACTTTGATTTGGCTCAATACTTGGGCTATGTCATAGGGAACACTCTTTGGAAAAACAACATTGGAAGGGAGACAAGAAGATTCATCAGATGGCATGGGATTCTTGGCAGCTTGGGCATGAGGAGGACTGTAATTTTTTCTTGGGACAATAGAGCTTTTGGCAAGTGTTTCTCTCTAGGAGCTTCTTTTGGAATGCTTGTGAGAAAGGGTGTTTTAGGTTTGGCTTGAGGCCCAACTCCTTTAACAACTTTTCTTCTAGTGTTATAATCTTTCTCTTGAGCTACAACAACATTCATCAACAATTGTCTATCTTCCTCCGAAGGAATACCACCATCATACTTCTTAATCATCAAAGCTCTTAAGTATTCAAAGTCATTGTTAGGAATTTCAAAAGCTTGCACTACATCAACTTCAAGAGTATGAGGGGAAGGAAAACTTGTACCCATTTGATGCAATCCCAAAAAGTTGTAGTTGTCCTTGCACTTATCACTTCAGTAGATGTTGCTCCTCCTTGTGGACTTGAAGAACAACCCATCATGTAGATATCATCATCAGTACCATCATCATTATTAACTTCACCATCTTGCTGGTCCACTTCACATGGAGGATGGGGTAAAAAACACCTATCACACCAATCAATATCAACAACTTCTTCAACAACAACAACCCTAGTAGTTAGGGGATCAGGTAACACTCTTCCTTCACGTGCTTGAGGATGTCTATTTGTAGACCCCATGGGTCCTTTTCCTCTATCATCTACCCTTTGATCACCTCTAGGATGATTGGAAAATCTATCATGGTTTTGTGCTCTTGGCTGACCTTGTGAAGTTTTCCCAATTCCTTTCTCAGCTCTTGCCAACTTATATGAGATTTCTTTGATGCCCCTGCCAAAGTTTTCACAACCTCCTCTAAATCAGCACCCTTGCTAGCTTGAGGTTTTTAGGGTTTATCAACTTTACACCATCTCTCTTGAGAGGTTTCCCAATTGCTTTGATATTGTTTTCAATTTGAAGTGCCATGGTGAAAGCTTGTCTTAGATTGGTAGGGTTCTTGTCTCTTAGGTAATAGGCTGCCTTTTTATCAAATGCATCTGCATATTTGATTAAACAAGACTCATCACAAGGCCTCAGACTAATAGGAAGCCTTCTCAAAGTTTTGTTAAACCTTGTGTTAAAGTCATGGACTGATTCATTGGGGTTCTTCTTGATATTCTCAAACTCAGACAAGAGAAATCTAGGATCAGTCTTGTCACCATATTGCAACCTAAATGCATTCTTCATCTCAGTCAAGAATCAATTGAATTATCAAGTAGAGCCTTGTACCAATCCCTAGCATCCTCTTCTAGTGTATGAATGAACAATTTAATATACACATCTTCAAACTCTATCTCAAAATCTTCCATCATGTTAACAAAAAGTTTGAGATGTTGATCACTAGTTATTGCATTGTTACCTTGGAATTTTGGCAATCTATTTCTGACATCTTGTGGGACAACATTTGGGTAACCATCCATTCCTCTAAAGTCTATAGGACCAAAGGTGTTAAAAAAAATGGAGGTCTAGGCTGAGCCATATTGTTTTGGTGGAGGTGATCTTGGGGGTGACACAAGCTGATGAGGAGTGCAAGGTCTTTGGGGCTCAAGAATGTGATTCACAAGACTGGTATTCTCTAAGTGCTGATTTTCTTGGAAAGTTTTATTTGAATTGAAACATAGAGGTGCAGATTGGAGAAGGAACTTACGCAGTATAGTAGAAGGACCTTCACTAGCTGAGGAAAACAAGTTTATGAGAGGATTGCTTGAATAGAATCACTTGAAGAAGAGTGATAATCCTCTACCAAAGGCTGATCTCTCTCACCAATGGATATATCTTTTCTGATGTCTGACCTTTAACAACCTTCCAAACTCTTCTCCCTTCCAACTCTGAGTTTCTTGAATCTATAAACAACTTCTTAGTAGAGTCTCTAATGAAGAGAGATCTTCTTCCTTCTAGTTTTGTAGAGATTAGCAACACCAAAGTAAATGATAGAAAGGTTAAGACACTGGTACTTATCAAGATCAAAACAACATGGAGTCGCCACTAAGGAATTTCACCCTAGTTGTGCAAATGCACTAAAATACTCTATCAAATATCTATCAGCACTGAAAATCTTGCCAAACTTTATAGATCAGACCTTCCTTTCTTGAATTTTAGACCAAAATTCAAATTTGAAAGTAAAATTTATCAATCACAAATGCAAATGAAGTATGCACAAATACTCAAATATGTATGATGCATGATAAAATTGCACTAGAGAATATTAAACTTATATCTTCACTCAATCCTTACAAATATGATTAGAAAATGATACTCAGATTTGTAATTGCACATAAATCATAGAAGAAGTATTACCAGGGATCTGAAAATTCGAAATATAAATAATGTCCCATGGAATGATCACCAGAAAGGTTGTTGATTAATAAATAAATACATAAATAAAAAGGGAATGAAAATCAAATCAAATATTAAATATGTTCGAAAATGGAAATGCCATTTGAGAAAGGTGTTGTTGATGGGCTAAATAGACATTAGAAAATGAAATCAAAAATCAATCTCAAGCAATGTAAATTATTTCCCAGGAATTCAAAAAAGTCCCTGAAATGCCATTTTGGTGTTGGTACCCAGATTTAATCTCCTTCACAACTTGAGCAGCATCATGGATTTTACAAGACACTCAGAGGTAGATAAATGATTTATATGTCATTTTGTAGCTGGGGAAGCAATTTATCTGACTTGTTAGCACTCAGGCTTTGAAGAAGTGGGTAGCACCTTGAAAGGATTTTGATCTAATCCTCACTATTTTAGGTTGTGCCTTTTAACCAAGGTAAGAGAACCTATATTGCAGCCTCTATTTTGTGAAGGAGGTGGAGATATCCTTATATTATGCATATTGTATGGAGATGGCCTTGGGAAAACATGATCAATTTTCCATTATTCAAACTCAACAGAGTTGTCACTACTAAATGATGGAAATGCTTTCAAGACAAGGCTGAGGCTATTAGAGACATGGTATGATCCTGATTTGCTTTGTGCATTTTTGTAAATGGATTTGTATTCTTTTTTGTTGACACAATGCAATGCAGGGGTAGTATGGGGTAGGATTAGTTATTTTGAATGAATTTTTGGTGGGAGATTTTAGACAAGACTAACAAGAATTTTCCAAATTCTTTGAGGACCTTTGTAAGAAATTTGTAACACCTAAACAACAGAATGCTTCAAAGGGGTTAAGGTACTCCTTCAACAGGATATGTGCACCAAATGGAGGCCCAGATCTACACTCTTCCACACAATATTTGACAACCTGCCACAAAATCTTGAAGTAGATGAACCAACAAAGTATCAGAAATCTCTATTTTATCATGACCTAAGGTGCACCCAAAGGTTTACAAACAATCTCTAGAATTCAAGGAAGGTAAAGTGATTTTAAATCTGTTTATCTCTTTATCAGATGAAATCTCTTCTGAATGTGAGACTGCAGATGCCACTAAACTATCAACAAGAAATGAGACCATGTATGATCAAGAGATTTTAAACACAAGACTGCAACAGGAGAAAGAAACACAAATTGAAAACATTTTGAAACATAAGTGCATGCAAATTTTTTGCCAAGAGACAACACAAAATAATCCAGAATGACCAAATTTATCAGTAGGGGAATGTTATAAGAACAATCCTAGAGCTTGTTGATGGCTTTACAACTGAAACCAACTCAACATGATACAAATCTGATGCAAAAGGAATTAGAAATGGTTCTCAGGTGGTTTCTCAGAGAATGGGCTTCTTCCCAGATTTTTCTGTGAAATTCTAAGTTTCTCTCGACCTTTTGCATGTCTCAAAACATGCATTATATAACTTTCAATTACATTTGATCCTTCTTTCCCAAGAAAATAATATGCCCAACATCAAGTTTGTTACAAAATTCCAACATGATTCATAGATAGGGACATTTAACAAATTTGCAACAAAAGTTGCCAGGTGTTTCTAAAATGGTGAATCATTACAAATCCTTCATCATTATCCATTGTGGAGGCATTTTTCATTCTCAAGCATGAGACCCCTTTCATTTCATCATTTCATCCTTATCATTCCAAAATTTGATTCTGTAACTTTATAATTTGATATTTCACGTTTTACATGGGCTGAGTAAAAATTTATTTCAAAAACACCTCAAATCTACAAATTAATCCCTAAAACCACTTGCATTGATCTTTGCAGGCACAAAAGGACACAAATTCACCAAAAATTGATGAAAAATGATGCAAAATTCACATTTCCACACTTCTGGAGAAAAAATGGTGGCCAAAAATGAAAATGTATAGTTACCCTTGATTTCTCTTTCTCCTTCAATCTGGGCCCTCCACGTGTCAAAATATGATTGGGAATGAATTCGGGCTCACTTTTTGACTTTTTAACATTTTTGGAAAAATGGAAAAAAATTGACTTTTTCTCTCGCCCCTCCGCCCTTGAAATTTGGTGATGACACGTGGCATATGGTGGGTCCCATTGGGATCGTGGCTCAATTCTACATGCATTTTGACCCTTTTTGGAATTTGGAAAAATTTTCACTTTTTTCCCCATGGGCCCGCACCTCTGCCTCTTGTCCTTGACACGTGTCATCCTCTCTATCGCTAAAAATCCATGGGCTTATTTCATGTTTTAACCCCTTTTTTTTTGCGAGGAAAATTTTCTCTTTTTCTCCCACGAGGCCGCGCCTCGATTTCTTCCTTGCCACGTGTCCTGTTTTGATTTTGTGGAGCCATGCCTCAAATTTCCATTCTAAGTCTTTTTTTTGCAAAAAGGAAAAAATTCCCTTTTACCCTCCCTCACCCCTTCGACCCACTACCACTGCCTTTGCCACGTGTCTCCTCTGTGGCTTCATTGGACCCGTGGCTTAATTTTTGCTCTAAGTCTTTTTGACCAAAAGGGAAAAATTTCCCCTTTTACCCTTTGGCCCGCACTTCCCCCTTCCACCCCCCACCACGTGTGTGTCCACCCCTTGCTCCATTTGTGGACCCGGGCCTTTTCACACTTTTTTCCCTTTTCACCAAAAAAAAAAAAATTTGCCTAAGTTCCCCCCCCTGCCTTCCATCCCGCCTTGGCATAAGAACATGACACGTGTCCTCCTGGAGTTGTGGGGGTAATTTTGAATTTTTCCCAAAGCCAAAAATGCTAAGTTTTCAAAGAAACCCCACCGATCCTTGTCCAACCAGAAGTGGCCACGTAGGAGACATCGTTTGAGCTTAATTTTGATGGTCAAATGACACCCGTATGACCATGTAAAAAAACACAGAATTTTGCTAAGGATGCCCGAATTCAATTTTTTTCTTCGTGGGTAAAGGATTTTTTGGTCAAAAAACATATGGGAAGTGGTTTTAAGCAATTTTTGACCATGGGGAAGGATTTTTGAGGGAAAATAAGTACAAAAAATGAGAGCAAATTTGAGCTCCACAGGCTGGGAAAAATGGAAAAAATGATAGAGGCCCATGGATTTGGAAATTTAGGGCATAAAACAGAGCCTGCATGTATTTTTCTTTCAAGTTGGGGAAAAATAATAAGTTTATGAGCCATTTAAAGCATTCAATCTAGATGGGGAAACTTGCAGACCACCAAACTTGAAGAAAAACATTTTTGAGCATGCACGGAGGGCAAGTTCAACATTTAGGACTTAGTCGATTTTGAGCATGAAGACCTATTTTTAGAAGATGGCATGTGGAACACACCAATAATGCAGAGACGTGTGTGCCACACATTGTCTATCTTTAGAGGATCGGATCGAAGCATTTTACATGGAAACAAGTTAAGAATAGGATTGTCACTTCAATTAACTGTAAGAGGTCTATAGATAACACACTTGCATGTGTGGCTATGCCTATAAACGACGTGTGGCTATTAATAGCATGCGGCCTATTTTTGGAATAGATAAGCGGTGAAGGGCAAGTCCCCACCCTATATAAATGATGTGAAGCACTTAGTAAGATATATAGATATACAGAGATAGAGAAGAGAGATATATAGGTATATGCAGAGCATAAGAGGTAAGCATAGAGAGATATGTGCATATGACTGGATTACTATATCAGATCCATGTGCGCATTGGTATAGAATGCCATTATTGTAAGGAGCTTATGTGGTTATTAATAGATAGAAGTTATTGGTTGAATCTAAGTGTCATTCTTGTGTGTAATTGAGTAGTGCATGTTCTTGATTCAATCATGATTATCATTTAAGCTTGTTCTTTCTTAGATCTGAATATGACATGCCTTGTAGAATGAGGGATTAGTTATGGATCTATATGTTTCTACCTTCATCACACTAACATCCTGCTATAACAACCCTAAAGAGGGACCTGGTACCTTTGTGCGCTTTGGGTGAGTGCTTAGTCTAGGTTGAGTGATGTGCCAACGCGTCTAGGGTGTTATCTGGTAAATTCTAGGCTGCATCAAGAAGCGAGTTTGATATGAAGTTTTATTCTCTTTTTACATTTTTAAATTTTTCTAAACTTTGGCATATGAGAATTTTAAATGGACTCATCAAGAAAGAGGTTCATGTTTATTAAATTTGAATGGTCCTAACTTACAAGACTTGGGAAAATGAGATCCAAGTCAACAAGGTGAATCAAAAGATTCAACAAAACTTGATTTTACGAGACTTGAATAGACAAGGTCCAAGTCAAAGGAGAGAATCAAAAGATTTGATAGGTCCTAAAGTAAGAGACTTGGGTAGACAGGATCCAAGTCAACAAGGTGAATCAAAAGACTCAAGGAGTCTTGATTTACGAGACTTGGGCAAAAAGGTCTAAGTCAAAGAAGAGAATCAAAATATTCGATAAGTCTGAAGTACGAGACTTGGGCTTGAAGACGATATCCAAGTCAAAGGAGAGAACCAAAATATTTGATAGGTCTGAAGTATGAAACTTGGGTAGAAAATATCCAAGTCAATAGATGTATGATTGGATAAGTCTTCAATGAGATCGAAAGACTTAGTCACCTATGTGATGTCAAAGGAAGATTGTCAATGTGGAGAATATGTTAAAGTTCATATTCACTTGTGAGTGGAAGAATGCGAGGAAAGAAGGATTGATATCTAGATGTATATCTAAGATTCCTTATAGGCCATAGAGAGAAAATATTCAATATTGCTCCTTCGAGGATGTGGATTAATTTTTTTAACAATACATTTGTAATTAAAGCTTGAAAAGGTTGTGTAAGGATATTCTTGGATATACGCACCTCGTAGATTGTACACAAATGGATGTTTGGAAATGTAGGAATCATCGTTGATGAGATTCCTGCAAGATTGATCACTTGAGGCATAATGAACACAAAAGGTTGCATTGTTGCAAGTGTCGAATCTTGTTGGTGTGTCTCTACAATAAAGACTAGGGATGTTAGGCATATAAACCAACATTGACATAATAGAATAAAACTCAATGGTGCTTGATGATGGACACTCTTCTATAGAGTCTTCATGTATATCAAATGAATTTTTGAAGCAAGGTCAAGCTCTCATTTGATGTTGGAAGGTTTTTTTCTGAAATAAGTTCAATGTCTATTTGAACTACGAAAGAAAATATGGAGAAGAAATTGATTGGTTTTGAGTTAGAGATACTTGACCTTTATTGTCTTAATCTCATTGAGTTTCAATATGTACAAGATTTGGAACAACATTCAACATTTCATTAAAATTTGTGTTATTTGACGTGTTTTCGTTTGTAATAGCTTTGTCGTCAATTTATATTTCAATGAATTCATCGTCAATTAAGTCTTGGACATAATGGTAGAGTCATACACATTTATCTGTAGAGTGGCCATCAATGCGATGAAATTCATAGTATGTATTGGGTTTGTACCAATATGGCTTAGGTTCCCCTTTGAAAAAGGTTTTGTAATTAGATATTTCATCATTCTAGCCTTTACTAATTGACAAAAACTAGAGAGCGTTTAACTTGTGTGGAGTAGTGTCTTTTCTAGGTTGTATGATTGGATTTTTGGTTGATTTTTCATTAAGGTGTGAAGCCACATGAGAGAGTTGTTTTTTCATCTCAGTAAGTGTTTTGAGTAACTCGTCATTTGATGTCTTGTGTGAATCCACCATTTTTGAAAGAGAGGGAAAACAAAGAAATATGTGATAGATAACTCAACCCTTAACAAGGTGAATACTAAGATGGAAGAGGGGAAAATGTTAGAATGCTCGACCCTAGAAAAATGAGTGCTAAGAGGAGGGGGTGAAAATATTAGTTGATTTCCCAACTCTTAACAAAATGAGTGTTAAGATAGAAGGGAATAAAAGGGAGTAGATGTGTTGAACTCTTTAAAAAATGAATGTAAAAAGAGAAGAGACTTAATGAGGTTAGTTGATCAACTCCTAACAAAATGAGTGTCAAGAGAGACTAAAAGGTTCGAAAGGTCCACTCTTAACAAGATAAGTGTTAAGAGAAATAAAAGGGGGTGACTTCTCAACTCTTAACAAAATGAGTAGTGTTAAGATAAAAGAGGGAATTGAAAGGTTATATTATAGGACTCTTAACAAAATGAGTGCTAAGAGAGATTAAAGGGTTGGAAAGTTCCTCGACCCTTTACAAGATGAATGTAAAGATGAAAGAGGTGAAAGAGGTTGGCTTTCTCAACTCATAACAAAATGGGTGTTAAAAGAGAAGAGACTTGAAAATGTGATGAATGAGCTCGAATCTTAACAAGATTAGCGTTAAGAAGGAAGAGACTCTAGAAAGGTGAAGAGGGTGATCAACTCTTAACAAAATGAGTGTTAAGAGATGAGACTAAACAATGGAAGGGGGCACTCAAATAACAACAATGTGAATGTTGAAACAAGAAGTGAAGAAATGATGATGAAAAGGTCCAAATCTCACGAAAGTGAAGATAAGAGATGAAGGGAAAGTGATTGATTAAGGATCTCAAATTATAGCAAAGTGAATGCTTTAAAAGAGAGGAGTGAAGAAATGTGAAGATGTCAAAAATTTAACAAAGTGAATGTTAAATTTGATGATGTAAGATGGTGGAATGCTTGAAGTTCAACAATGTAAATGTTAAACTTAAGACTTTGGAAGATGATAGATCAATGTGATCATGATGGTGCTTGACCATGATAAAGTAAGTATCATGATGTCAAGACTTAGATAGAGGAATGATTGTGCTTAAGTTCTAGATATGGATGTTTGTAACTCAAGACTTAGATTTGATTGCAAGTTGAAAAATGGATGAGATAGAAAGTGAGGACGATGGTGCTTAAGTGAGGACAAAGGTATCCACAACTCAAGACTTAACTTTGATTGCAATGTGACAAGGTGGAGGGAGAGAGTGTGGATGACAAGATTGGAACACAAAATTTACTAACACATAAAAAAAAGTGTGAAAAATAATGTTTGTTGAAGTTGGCCTCTACCTTAAATTAGCTTGGTCAAGGTGTGGCTTCCTAGAATAAGTTCTCTCCTAGGTGTCAGTAGTATATCCGAGCGAGCGTGATACTATTGCTAGTTTTTGGCTTTATTTTACCCCCTAATATGATAAGATGGATTTTACTCCACTCAAAGGATCAAGTTGGGGTCGCCACTATGGATATCCGTGACTCTAATCTCTCATAAAGGTGTACTAGTTAGTTGGGTTGGGGGGGGTACATGTTTTTCATCCGGTTAGTTCCTCAAGGTGTCAACTACTTTGGAGTTCTTGTGGTACTCCTCATGATGAGTTTCTAGCCTTTGGCCATGCACTTCCCATACTTATAGTCGGAAGAAGGGAATAATCCCAACTCCAAAAATTTTAATAAAGTTAATTTTATAAAAATTTAAGAAAGGTGATAAAGGGGTTTTCTTTAAACCACGATCAAAGGTAACCTACACTTAGTAGTTTGATTATTTTTATAATGACCTCCTTTAGAAAGCTGTCTTGCAAACAAACAATTAGAAAGTTTTCATGTAGTGAAAGCACACAAGAAAAACAAGAAAACAAGAAAATAAATACATGTTTCTGATTTTCAAGATTGCTTTTACAATCGTGAGAAAAGAGTATACACATGGTTTATTGTGATTAGCTTGAAAAAACAAAAGGAAATCCCTCCAAAAAAAAAGTGTTAACTATGTTGCGAAAAGAGGTTAAAAGTTTACAAAATTCCCTAAAAAGTGAATTAACGATTGAAAGAACATGTAATAACCCAACATGAACAAGTTTCACAATTAGTCCATTAATTAAAATTGACGAAAATAAAAATGAAAAGGGGCTAATTAGGTCAAAAGACTTAAATTAATTAATTAACTAAAACAAAATAATTAGCTTAAATAAAATCCTAACTAGATTCTTAATTAAAAATAAACTAATTGAATTAATTCAAAAGATAATTAAAAAAGTTTAAAGAAAACTACAACATATCATAAGTTGTAAACTTAAGTTACTTAATAAAGAAATTAAATAAAATTTTAATCTTAAGATGAAACTTTACTAAACTTGACCTAATGATAAGTTATGTTAAAAAAATGAAACCCTAAAACCTACGTGGTTAGTGCAAATGGAGGATTCGATTTTTTTTTTGTTTGTGGTTGTTTGGTTTTGCGGAGTTGGTGGTGTGCTCAACTATGGATAGGACTCGGCTCAATGGTTCGTGTGGAGAGTTGGGTGATGTGTGGGGTGAGATGGTGTGGTGTGCAAGGTGTTCGGCTCAGCGGGAGCTCAATGGATTGATGGATGAGGTCCATGGCGCGATGGTGGGTGGAGCATGGTCGGTGTGTAAGGTATGGGCTAGGATGGGCTCAATGCCAAGGGGCCGAGCCGAGTCGACAGTCAATGGAAGTCAAGGGGGAATTCAAGGAGTCAGGGGAGGGAGCTTAGCGAGTACTTCATTGAGTTGGGTAAGTGGGAGGTGAGGTGTGTAGGAGACATGGACCGAGTGAGGGGGTCCAGGTTTAGGGCTCGGATCGGTTGATTTGGGCCAAATCGGGCCGAGGGAAGTGTAGGGGTGGCTCGGTGAGTTAGCTACTGGCCGAGCTATGAGGTTGGGCGAGTTAGGGGTGGGGTGTGAGATGGTGAGAAATGAGTGCAGAGAGATGTGAGGATCTTGGTAATGATAAAGGGGATTTCAAAGGGTTAGGTAGAAATTTAGTAGGGTTTTCATGTTTTTTTGCAATTTTGAGAATTCAAACCATGTCCAAACATTTTATAACTAAAAGCATCACTAAATTCGAGTGAGGAAATGCCTAATGGGAAATTTTTTGGTTATAAATCCTGATTCCGCTTTAGAACACTGCAAACACCTATAAAAAGTCACAAAAATAATAAAACAACAAAGATAATATAATTTTTCTATGGTTTGTATAAATTTTGATTCTTGCTATTAGATTCGCCAGATCCCATGCAAACACACATGAACACAAAAACATAAAAATCACACTAAAACAAAGTTAATTAAATAAAACCACATACACAAGAGTTAGTAAAGATTAAACATTTTTATTAAAATGATAATGAAATGTGAAACAAAACTAAATAGATAAAAATGGGTGAGTCCCATTGGGCGTGTCGAAATGTGAACAATGAAAGCTATAGACAAAGGAAAAGTAAGCAAATAAACACAGACAAAAACTCAATTGTAAGCTTTCTTACAAATATCAAGAAGATTGTGAAACACTTGGACTTGTAAAATATTAAGATTTGAATGATTATGAGTGCTCTTTATCAATTCTCCAAAGGATGAATGCAAATGCTACGAGCTTCGATACACAAGGATGTGGATGTCAAATTGGTAGAAGTTGGCTACAATTTTCTCAAAGCTTCCAGGATGATTTTACAAAGGAATGGCCAACATTTTATAGCTAAGGGTGAGGCCATAGAAAGTGGATAGAGTTTAACTAAGCTTCGGTCATAATTATAATTACCTGAAATAGCAAGTAGACTTGGCATGTGCAATTACAACTTTGAAGGGGCAATGGACATTTAGAATTTGTTCAAGGAAAAGTGGTTATGCGTTCAACTTCATTGCCCCCACTTTTTAGGATTTTAGAAGTAGATTCCAAGTGGAGTGTGAGTAGATAGATAGGATTAATTAAATAACTAATTTAATTAGTTATTAATTATGAGGAGATAATTAATCATTTAAATAAATAAATGTTTAATTAAATTAGCTAAAGGGTGTTAGGA
Organism: Taxus wallichiana var. yunnanensis; assembly: GCA_018340775.1. NCBI lineage: Eukaryota > Viridiplantae > Streptophyta > Pinopsida > Cupressales > Taxaceae > Taxus > Taxus wallichiana. The sequence goes on from CM031240.1 coordinate 1,066,697,889, forward strand.
ATTAATTTAATTAATTCCAAGAGCATGATAGAATTAAATTAATTAATTCTAAAGGGTAGGAGTAGGTAATTAGAATTAATTTAATTAATTATAAAAGGTAGAGTAGGTAATTATAATTAATTCTAAAAGGGTAGGATTATTTTTTAACTAAGAAAGTGCACTCAATTGGGCACTAGATTACATAGAATGTCGACATCTCTACTCATACTTTGGAGGAAGCATATAACATATTTACAATTACGAGTAAGCAAAAACTAAACTAGTGATCACCTTAGCTTAAGTAGTTTAGTAAGGGGTATCCACACCATCAAAATCACCCATGGCATGATCATGGCCTCAACCATTTGACTTTTGTGTCGGGTATCTCCAGGCCTTACACTCACCAAAACTTGATCCTTGGTGGGATTATTCAAAGCCAATCAACTTCACCAATGAACCAAGGGCCCTTCGATAAAAGGGTAGGATTTAAATGATGGTATTAATTTACTTAATCTTAAGGAATGCATTCTAGTATAACAAAATTGATTTAATTAATTCTAAGTGGATGGAAATAGGCTAGAAAATATGTATGTTTTTAGGGTGTCTAAAAATTCCATAATAACACAAGCACTAAACACCTCAATGAGCAAGGATACAACATAGGGACTATACAATCTTGTTTTGGGAGAAAAATTGGCATGGTGCATTTATGAGGAAGAGTTTAGTCATTGAAGTTAAATTTTAAGAGGCAAATACTTGGATAATGTAAGGTCAAAATGTATTTTTATAGTGCAAGATCCATCTTGTAGATCGCATACCTGGATTTATAATTTTGGCTAGAAGGGCAATTGGTGACAACCTAACTTAGGAGGTTGGGATTAGTGAATTGGATGATTTATGGAAAGAATCTTGGCAAGGTTTTCCTACTTTGATGCATCTAAGAGACTTGGATGAGATTTGTGTTTTATTGATATATGATCGGGAAGTTGTAAAGTCTTTTTTGAGCCCCTTTGATCACTTTTGTCATCATCCTAGCCCTTATTTTTCTGATCGCCCAACTCGAAGTCGGTTAAGTATGGAATCAAATGTGGAAAGAGTCTAGGTGTCACCCGAGATCTCCTCCTAGAAAAGAAAGGAGAATCCTCCCTAAAATAGCATGCAAATGCCACGTTTCTTTTGGTCGCAGGTTGGGAATCCGTTTTCATAAAATACTCTCAAGCAAGTGTCCATTCTCCACATGTCTGGAAAGGATTATCACCGAATCCAGGGGTGATGGTTGGGAGAATTAAAAGTGAATTACAAATATCTCAACAGGTGGTTGAGGATATTGACCAAGAAGTGAAGGATCATTAAACACCACCAACAGAAACCCTAGTTCAAATACATTGGAAGAAGAGCCACAAAAGGATATAAATGGGGCATCTGATTCTAAAAGAAGCAATTTTGGAGAGAGAAGAAAGGGAACATGGGATTATAATAGTGTTGAAGGTTCAATTTTTTATTAGCCAAGCCTTAGCTAGAATTATTTAAATAGAATTTGTAATTTGTGCCATTTGGGCCTTATATATTATTTTCCATATAAATTAAAGTTAAGTTCTGTGCACTTTGGCTTTTGTATTCTGAGTTGTTTTCTTTCGCAAGTAATTCTGGATAATTTATGTAATCCATCGTGTTATAAGCCCTTGGGTTTTAACTTATCTTTTATCTGCATCTGTCAAGTATCCGTCTCCTCAGCTCTAATTAAACTAAGGTGTTGCTAAATAGGTGGATCATGTTATATGCTCTTCAAACTATTATAGGCAACTCACTAGAAATCTCTCCATTTCTTTAGATCTATCTCGGCGTATCACCTTAGTTAGTTTCCTAGTTTTCTTTAGTTTTCCCTAAAACTTATCTCACATCGAAGAGAAGAGCCAACTTCTTTAAAATTTGTAGTTAGGACACACTTCTCACTAACCTAAGGTTTCTATGAATCGATGGTTCATCTGCTAAGGATCTCGTTATCCAAAATTCACCCCCAAGGTAATTTTGGTAACATGTATTAAATACTCAAGTCCTGTGGAGATAAATTGATTAGAAGCAAAGAATCATGCTCTGTGGTCCCCTCATATTTTTCTAACTCTCTGTCCCCTTAATAAAAGAGCAAGTTACGAGAAAATGCGAAAAGTTGCAGAAAATAAGCTTGGGCCAAAAAAATCGTGAAAATTGGCGAAGTCCTAGTCTCCACCAAAGAGTAGGGACAAGGGACGAAGGATCGCGAAGATGCGAACCGATCGGTTGCACTCGAACGGGAATCAGGGAGTAGCACCGGGACAAGTGGGACATAGGGACTTGGCATACGCCGGACGCTATGGCTCACCTTCAAATTCAACCCGAAAGAGAAGAAGATCAACTCACTTGAGACATTCTGGACCGTGACAAGTACGCATGAACCACCTGGATCGTGGAAAAGGAGAACTTTGCACCAATCGCTTAGGACATTTGGGAATGTGTAAAGACGCGAATCGGAGGATCGAAGAGGAAGAAGTCCCGCTAAGCACCTCCGGGACATTTGGGACAAATGGATATGAATAGCCGGCCGGTTCGGCCAAACAAGAAACGCCAAGACAAGGAAAAGTGGGACATCGGGAAAAAGACGCGGTGGACGCGAAAAATTGGCAGGACCTGGACCAACCGGGAGATGACACATGTCACAATGGGAAAAGTCCAAAAGTCAAAAGGTGAGTTTTGAAGGGGCAGTCCTGAGCCAATAGGAATTAGACACATGTCCAATGGAGGCGAGGAAGTGTGGAGCTCGGGGAGAAGTTAGAGAATTTGGCCAAGTTTGCCAAAAGGGTAAAAGGCAAAGTAAGACTCGCCGCGCCTGTCCTCCAACAAGATCATGCCACGTGTCGCCCAAGTGGCGGGAGCGCGAGGAAAGTGGAAAATGTTCCAAAATCACAAAAGGAAAAACTTTCAAGGAAAAACCCAATGATTTTTTTCCAGAGAGAGAGAATTACGTATCCAATCGCGCTTGACACGTGTCGTCCTGTGGCGAGCGCGGGAAAGATCTTCAAAACACATTTTCACTGTTTGTGCCCTAAATCTTCATATCTCCATATCTTTTGATCCAGACTCCGGAATTACACGTCCTCTTTATATCAACGGAAAGCTTATGAAATTCTCTACATGATTCCGAGGTTAATCTCAAATTTTGGTGTATCGGAGAGAGAGAAAGTCTGAGAAATGGCTTGATGCGTGTTCATGGCCGAAGTGACATTTAGCGACCAAATTAATGCGTAATGGGTCGCATTCTCCTCCAAATTGGTCAAAGATGGCAGGTATGGGTTTGTAAGGTTCCTCATGCCATTTTAATGCATCTGCAAACAACAATGAGGAATGGGCTTGTGCGTTTTCCCACGTTTCTCTCTCTCTCGGCTCAACCCATGCAATGTAAAAGCCAAATTTCGCTCATTTTAAGATTATTACAAGTGGTTCATCTTTTCTTGCCCTCCCTTCTTTTTTTCTTCTAGGTTGAAAATGGAGTTCAAACCTCCTCACTCTTTTCTGTAATGGCATTTTTGCCTTTTACTATTGAAATGATGTTCTGTGCAAACTCTGAGCAACAAAAATGTGTTTTGTGATGCATCCGTCCATCCTTGCTCGTTATTTTGCTTGTTCTCTTCTTGCCTCTCTTCATTGCGGTATTTGTGCATGTTCTAATGTTCATTACAGTGTGAGTGTGTTCATGGAGTTTTGGGACATTTAGAGTGTGAAATCTATCCTTGGATCTGTGATGCACATGTCCATCCTTCCCATTGCTCACCTCTCTTTGTTCCATCTATGCTTTGATAGATGTCAACATTCTCCTTCTCACGGTGTATCACCGTTTTAGTGTAGGCTTTTTTTGCTTTTTCCCTTTTCTCTCTCTCTTTGTCTCCTTGGCATGGTTAGATTAGGTTTAGATTAGCTTTTCCCTGCACTTGGAATAGCTTGTGGGGGTAGTTTAGGAGCAGGAACCGCCTTTCTGGAGATTCCTCTCTCAATTTCTTAAGTCCCCACACTTGGAGAGAGGTTTCCATGTTTGCAATCACACTGGATGCCCGAACATCAACCTAGAAGCCCGATCCGCATCCGTGGGTGCTTTGATTTTGCATCACAGTTTTGGTTGTGAAGGTGGGACTTAGAGGTCTTTCGCTTCATCTTTAACTAAATAATGTTGGTGTGTTCATCCTGTGAAGATTTCAGCCTTTGGAGGCACTTCAAACACATCTAGCGACTCCATCCGATCAAAGAACCCATCTCTGAAGTTACAGGACTATTTTCATCCATTTCCATCCATCCTTCTTTCCATCCCTTTCATTCTTTCCATTCCATGAAGTTGTGCAATCATGACTTCATTTCCATCATGGAACTCACATTTACACCAGGTGAGTACATCACACCTCCAACACATTTTACAAATCCTCCAAATCAGCATTTTGAACAAATTCAAGATCAGTATGCATACCCATATGAGCAAAGTCAACAAAGTCGGTTTGGATATGAAGCACATCAAGAGCAAGGGTATCTTTGGTAATGAAGAGCATCAGATCCAAGACGTACCTTTTGGTTTGTTAGAGAAAATCCAAAAGGAGGTAGAGATGGTGCGATCAGAAAGCAATAGCTCAAATGAGAGCTTTCAGAATTGGTTAGGACTCCTTGTCCATGGGGAGGCCCTTTTCCAAGACACTTCACCCTCAAGAGAAGTGGACTTCATGATAAAGATGCTTGCCCCAACACACAATGGACAACGAAATAGAGGCCTATACATTCTTGTTGAACAACCTTGTCAATGGGTAAGTTCTACACCATCATCCGGTTTTTCTCTTCCCATTACTCAAGCGGCATCATCTCATTTGGACTTGCAAATTTTAAACTCTCCATTTTTCTGTCCCAAATTTTGATCCCATGTCTCCACCTCTCGGTCTTCCACCACACCTCAATTCTTCTTTCCTTTTTCCTTCCAAACAGCTCATCCCCTCCACAAGAGCTAAATGAAAACATCCTCTCCTCCAAAGAAACAAGAGGTTTCACTACTTCCACCACCACAAAAATTGTAAAATCAGTTGAGTTTCAACCCACCCCTCCTCTTGCATTCCCAATTCCATGTGGGGAAGAAGAAATTGTAAAAATCAGTCATCAAGGACAGCAAGAAGAGGAGCCCAATGGTATCAGAAATGACAGATGTACTGAAGGTTTGGGCTGCCAAGTTTGGGATGACAAAGATCCCCTTGATGGTTAGGCCTCGAAAAGAGGCCGAGGTTAAACAAATGGTGGTCGGGACTGATTTTGTTGTAGTGTAAGAAGAAGATCTTCTTGCAGTCCCAACTTGTCCTCTAGAGCAGCAGATTGAAGAGTTTGACTTGACAAACTTCATGCTAGAGGAAGAGTTCAATCAAGAGCAAGATTGTCTTCAAACATTGGAGGAAGGAGAAGTTGCTCCAGATCCAGCAGCAGAGGAGCACATTCTAGCTGTGGAGGAGAAAGTTGCAGATCCAAGAGCTCTGAGCACAAAGCAGGCTACAGGAGAACCTTTAGTTCTTCTTCTACTTCACCTCTCTCAAGTTCCAGTGCTGAAGAGGAGTTTGACCTCTCAAACTCAATGTTGGAGGGAGAAAGAAACCATGGTGGTCAAGTTACAGATCAAGAGGACACCATGGAGGAAGTTGAACATTTGCAGCAGGAAACCATGGAGGCAGTTTATCTGTCGATTTGGAGGACTGTTTTGATGGAGAAGAGCCGGTTGAGTTTCCACCATTCTCTCTTTCATCATCCACATTCCAAACACAAGATTCTGTTGTCATGAAGGAGAACATTCATTTGCAGCAGCCTGCATCTTATAACAGCTCTTCGGAATCAAGATTGGAAGATTTTAATCTTTCATGTTCTTCATTGGAGGAAGAGAAAGGACAAAGGAATTTCACCATTGCTTCCACACCATCCATTGAGGGTCTACAAGAAGACTCCACTTTTGGAGTTGAGAATCAGAGCTATGGGCATATCAAACGGATCGAACCTTGCCCAATCAAGTATTTGGCTTCATTGGAGCCAAAGGAGAAGTCACAACCAGTCATGCTTGCTTCTGAGCATGAGGGTGAGCTAAAAAGTACCAAGGATCAGTTGTCATACCCCTTCAATCCAAATGCAGAGCAACTAAAGAGGTATTGAATTTTCCTTGGTGATACCTTGATGATTTGGGTGGAATACAAAGCTTTGGGAGGACATATAAGTTTGATTTTCCACTCATCCTAACAGCCATGATCAGCTCCAAATCGGTTGCATGCCACTTTTGAGAAAGAAGCTATTTCTCACAACCAACAGTGCGCAGGTTTGTTTAGCTTGCCTTTGCTCCCGAACTGCAAATGAGAGTAGGTAGGTTTGCTTTCGGTAGAAGAAGTGCTTATGCACACTCTGCATGTTCCATTTGGAGCATGTATGATTTTCGATTGTATATAGTTTTTGGTGTTGCTAGTTTTGCTCTTTTGCATCCATTTCATAAATGGCATTTGGTGAGAACAACTCTAAGTTCAATGGGTTTCAAAGACTCGAGAAGGGATTTTTCAAAGTTCGAATCACTTTATTGCCAAAGCTGCTTATAACTCCATGCCCAATGGATTGCTTCAAAGCATGATCATTCATCTAGCGAAAGATGATGACCCCATTGAAAGTCGCCAAATTGTTATCCAAAATTCACCCCCAAGGTAATTTTGGTAACATGTATTAAATACTCAAGTCCTGTGGAGATAAATTGATTGAAAGGGCAAAGAATCATGTTTCGAGGTCCCTCATATTTTTCTAACTCTCCTGTCTGGAAGAAAAGAGCAAGTTCGAGAAAATGTGAAAAAGTTCATCTAAAATAAGCTTGGGCCGGTAAAAAATCATGAAAATTGGCTAAGTCTAGTCCTCGCAATAGTAGGACAAGTGGGACGAAGGTACGCGAAGACGCGAACCGGCCAGTTCGGAATATGAATGGGAATTGTAGCACTTTGAGGACAAGTGGGACATAGGCTAGGGGACGTGGAAGGCCGTTCGGCCGAAGAGAAGAAGATCGACTAACAATGTACTTGAGACATTCGGACCATGAGTATGCAAACCACCGGATCGAAAGGATAACTTTTGCACCAATCGCTCGAGACATTTGGGTAAAGTAAAGACGCTGATGAGTCAGGATCGGGGTGAACCCGGAAGAATTCTTGAGTCATGAAGTAATGGGACATTGGGACAAATGGATTTGAACCGGATGGTTCGGCCGAAACAAGAAACGTTTGTGAGGAAAAGTGGGACATCAGGGACAAAAGACGCGGTGGACGCGAAAGAGTGAGGGACCCAGCGGACCAACCAGGAGATGACACGCGCCACAAGGAAAAGTCCAAAAGTCAAAAGGTGAGTTTTGAAGGGGCAGACCAAGCCAATAGGAATTGGACACATGTCTAATGGAGCAGGGAAGTGCGGAGCTCGGGGAGAAGTTAGAGAATTTGGCCGAGTTTTCCAAAAGGGGTAAAAGTAAAGTAAGACCCGTGCTCTTGTCCTCCAACAAGATCATGCCACGTGTCGTCAAGTGGCGGGAGTGTGAGGAAAGTGGAAAATGTTCCAAAATCACAAAAGGTAAAACTTTCAAGGAAAAACCCATAGGATAGTAGAGGAGAGAGAATTACGTATCCAATCAATGCTTGACACGTGTCGTCCAGGTGGCAGAGCGCGGGAAAGATTTTCAAAACACATTTTCACCTGTTTTGTGCCCTAAATCTTCAGATCTCCATATCTTTTGATCCAGAGCTCGGATTTGCACGTTCTTTATATCAACGGAAAGCTTATGAAATTCTCTACATGATTAGGGTTAATCTCAAATTTTAAAAGTGCGTATCTAGAGAGATAAAGTTGAGAAACGCTCTCGATGCGTGTTCATGGAAATTAGTGACATTTTAGCGACCAAATTAATAAGAATGGGTCGCATTCTCCTCCAAATCGGTCAAAGATGGCAAGGTATGGGTTTGTAAGGTTCTCATGCCATTTTAATGCATCTGCGATCAATGAGGAATGGGCTTGTACACGTTTTTCCCACGTTTCTCTCTCATGGGCTCGACCCATGCAATGTAAAAGCCAAATTTCGCTCATTTTAAGATTATTACAAGTGGTTCATCTTTTCTCGCTGGCCCTCCTTCTTTTCTTCTCTAGGGTTGAAAATGGAGTTCGAACATGTAATGGCGTTTTTGCCTCACTTTTACTATTGAAATGATGTTCAAGAAAACTTACATGAGCAACAAAAACGTGTTTTGTGATGCATATCCATCCTCTTGCTCGTTCTTTTGCTTGTTCTCTTCTTGCCTCTCTTGCATATTGCAGGTATTTGTGCATGTTCTAATGTTCATTACAGTGTCTGGATCATTGTGTTCATGGAGTTTTGGGACATTTTTCGTGTGAAATATACGTGATGCATCCTGTCCATCCTTCCCATTGCTCACCTCTCTTTGTTCCATGGCAGCGGTTTGATAGATGTTCAACATTCTCCTTCTCGGTGTATCACCATTTTAGTGTAGGCTTTTTGCTATTTTTCCCTTTTTCTCTCTCTTTGTCTCCTTCGCATGGTTAGATTAGGTTTAGATTAGCTTGCCCGCACCGGAATAGCTTGTGGCGAGGTAGTTTAGGAGCAGAACCAGCCTTCTCTCCGGAGATTCCTCTCGTTTCACAAGTCCCCACACTTGAGAGAGGTTTCCATGTTGTGCAATCACACTGGATGCTCGAACATCAACCTAGAAGCCTGATTCGCATCCGGGGGTGTTGTGATTTTGCATTTAAGGGATCTCCATCAACACTTTTCGTGGCATGCAAGGGTAGGACTCGAACCTCTACAATCGCACGATTAGAAATCGGAAAATCTATTGGTCGTAGAAATATTCAAGTGGTCCACTTAAAATCTTACGAGATGAATGTGAATGAGGGCAAGAGCAAGGGAGGAAGGAGTGTTTGACTATTTACAACTATCTCCACCATGCAATGTAAGAGGTTGGACAGATCCGAGAGATCCCCTTCTCCCCTAATCGAACACTCTCGACACCTCCGCCAGGTAGACCCTTCACACAATTGACTAGAACTTTGATACCCATTTTAATGGCTCACCTTCAACCCCAACCTCCAAGGAAAATTTTCTCATGGGACCAAGGAAGCCTGCTCATTCTCCCCATACCCCGGTGGTGTGGAATCCTATCCTAGCTAACGCGCTAAAGGAATTACCCAAATTCAATGGGGAGGACTTCAAGACTCCTAAGGAGCACCTCCAGGACATGGCAGAGATATGTGTGGTACATTATATAAGAGAACAAGATGTCATTTTACGATTACTAGTTGTTTCCTTCAAAGGAAAATCCTTGGATTGGTACCGGTCCTTAACTCCTAATATTATCGCCACCTGGGACCAATTATGAGAAGTGTTGGTGGCAAGGTTCAATGAAAAGGGAGATAGGTCATCACTCCTACAACAACTGATTAACATCAAAAAGGGTCCACAAGAGTTAATGAAAGATTTTAACACTAGGTTCCATAAAACTTGGCAAAGAATCCGACCCTAGCAAGGCCACCCATAGGTATGGCTATTGTCTTTTATTTAAAAGCCCTAAATTCAGATATTTCGTAATGATTCAATTGTTAGGAGGGGATTCCTTACCACAAGCCTATAACATTTTTGTCCAAGCTGAGAACAACCTAATAGACGCCGAGAAACTTCCTCCTAGGGCCCCCTTGTCAGTATACCCTGAAATAGCCCCTTTCCACAACCACTAGCTCAGGCCCCTGTGTCCTTATATAGTTACCCACCTACTTGTTTGGCTCCCACTCCTACTATTGCATCCTCCTCATCTCCGAAATAGAGGAAATGAAGAGTATTTAAAAAAATTCTAACGAGATAGTGAATCTCAAAAGAAAGGAATGTTGCTTATCCTAGGCAAAAATATCAAAATTATCAAGGTAACAGACCCACTTATCCCTCTCAATACCAAAATACCATAGAGATTTCCTCCGCGCAATCATTGGCCAAACCAATTAGTTCCCGTACCCACACCTCTCCGAGACTGCTCCACCCCCGAGCTAAAGAATCCTATTTGCATCAATTTCAATTTCCACCTCCAAAGTGTTGTCCTTAAGGTCTACAACTCAAAATCTATAGGAAGTAGTGGTTTATTCCCATACACAAGTTCATATGGAGAGAAACCAGTGGTGGTTTTCCATGTTGTATTATACTCTCAAACTATTTCAAGAAGTCTGACTACCCAATATTTCATGATTGCATCCACAAACTTTGTCAAGATGTTTTCTAATTCTCTATTTGTGACTTCAAATTTCCCATTGTCATGAGGATGATATGGTGATGAATTATGGTGCTTTATCTGGTAGAGTCCTACAAATTCCTCAATCATGTTTGACATGAATTGAGGTCCTTGGTCAGACACTATGGCTCTAGGTGCTCCAAATCTCTGCATGATCATGTGGTACAAGAAATCAGCTACAACTTCTTCATTAGTAGAAGGGAGGGCCTGAACTTCTTCCCATTTTGTGACATAATCAATGCACACTAGTAGGTATTCTTTTCCATAAGATGGGGGTTTATTGGTCCAAAAAAATCAATTCCTCATTTCTCAAAATTTCCTAAAACCAATTGAGGATTAAGGGGAATTTCAGTGGAAGAAGTAGGTTTCCCAATTCTTTGACATGCATCACGTTACCAAATGTATATTTTGGCATTCTTGTGTGGTGAAGGCCAGTAGTACCCAGCTCTCAGGATTTTGTGGATTGTCCTCTTAACTAAATAATGTCCTCCTCGGTCCATCATGAAAATACCTAATGATGTCATACACCTCACCTTATCTAACACACCTATAAAGAACCCTATCAAGACCACTTTTAAATAATATTATGTTACACCATATATAAGTAACATTATTTCTAACCAATATTTTTATTTCTTTGCTTGTAAAATAAATTAGAAACTTCCATGTGGTTAGATAATTAGCAATATCAAACCATGGTGAGTGTGTTGAAATTACAAACACGTGTTCATCTAGAAAGTGGTCTTCAATAGGTTCTCATTCACCCAAAAAATTCAATCTTGAGAGAAAGTAAACAAAGACATTAACCTTTTCTTGATTTATCAATGATTTTCAAATTAAATAATTGTAAAAAGAGTAACCATATGATAATTCTTCCCCCTACTACTGACTTATTTATCAAGTATATTATTGTTGAATGGTTTGTGTATACAAAGATTTTATAGCCAACAACATAATGTCTAAATTTATTCAGAGAGTAAACAACAAACAATAACTCTTTTTCAAACAAGAATGACCCGTGTATTGGTGCATTGCTCATGCATTTGGATTGCTTGTGCATAATTGACGGCTTGGGTTTTACTTTTGAGTGGTTATTTTTGCCTTGGGATTCAACTTGGACGTGTCGCGTGCTTTGCTTGTGGGTTCCTACTACTCGGTTTTCTCGTGTGCATTGGCATCACACGCTGCCGTTGCATCCATTCCAATTCATTATAGGAAATTTTGAAAAGGTGATTTTTTCGGAGAGCAAGTGAGTGTCCTATTCGCCTAAAATTTACAATATTTTTTTGGGATTTGAAAATATCTCCTATAAAAACCTAGGTGATTCACTAGGTAGTATACTACCACCAGGCACCATACTACCACCAGTACTTACCAACACCATTTTCTAAAGATGCGTGACTCATTGAATTTCGACAAATGCAACAAAGGGGTTCAGTTATTGACACATGCGACATGACAAGAATATTTGTTGACACGTGACTCATTGAATTTGTTGACGCATGACAAGGAGGTATTGCAGATGCGTGACTTAGTGAATTCCTGAACGTTCCACTCGAATTTGGTTTCTGTGACACGCGACTTGTTTTTCTCTTAATGCGATGACTTTTTCCTCCTCACGCATGTGACTTGGTTTCCTCGACGATGCGACTTAGTGTTATACCTAACGTGTGCCCCAATTTTCTCTGATGCGCGACTTGCTTCTTTTGTTGACGCATGAATCTATTCGAATAATGGAAGGTGTTAGTCCTCAAAATGCGAAGACCCAAAAAGTAACTAAGAAATCTCAGAAGTCCCTGTTCAAGTATTTTGGAAACTCTACTGATATAGATAGCACAACTACCAGCAACCATATAGCTGCCACCAGAAAGAATCAGAATACTAACTGTGTGGAAGGTAATATCGAGGTGGACATGCATTCTACACAAAGTATCAACCAAATGACACCTATGATGATACCATGTTAGATCTTGAAGATATACCTATTGAGATGTCAGATCTTGAAGATATTCTTCCTGTTGGGGTGCAACCAAGAGTGCATCAAGATATCACACATATAAATACTCAACAAAATGGAACACATAAATCAATTTCAAATTTTGGTTCACGAAAGAGGAAACCAAGTGATTGTGATATTGCTCAAAATTCTACTCAAAAAGTAAAACATTGAAAAATGAACAAGAATATGTGGACCATTGGGAGGACATATAAGTTTGATTGGGCTGCCAAATTTCCATTTATCGAACCTATACAACCATCTAATTCAAAAGAGATCCCATTTGAATGTACATGTACAATATGTACGTGGAAATTGGGAAAGCAACAAAAATGCAAATGAAGTTGGACACTATAGAAAAACACTGTGGAAAACAATATTTGACTGTAATGGGGGTGGATGGCTAGAAAATCAAAACACATAGGTGGAAAACTGAAAAAGAATGCATGCATGTTAAATACATAGTGGATTATGAAGTGGAGTAGAAAAATGCAAACATCTCGTGGAAAAGGGAGGAACGATCACATCGCAAATTGGTAAGATGAATCAAACAAATCTACATGCAAAACTCATATAGTTCTCTACTTTATTTCACATACTAAAGAAAGGAAGATTGATTTTGATTTCCTCGATTTCAAAGTTTTGTATCAATATAATGGAGTGCCCAACGTACCTTAGTCTCATTGGTCTGAAAGTAGTGCATGGGAAATGGAAAAATGCCTTTTGATGATAGAGAAGGAAGATTTGAAAGAGAATGTGAAAAAATCAAAGTTTATCTCTCTTTCAATTGATGAAGTGACAACAATTGACAACACTACATGGGTATGTATCCACATCTATACTTTAGAAAATCATATAAGGACACCTCATCTGCTGGGTGTTATGAAAATGGTTAAAAACTATAATGCCGAAAACCTACATAAAATAGTTGTTTCTCATTTGAAAGATATTGTTGGAATGATTGATTATGAAATTGCTACGAAGTTGGTATGCATCGGAGTAGATGGTGCATTAGTCATGCAGGTCACCGAATAACAAGGTTGTGTGTTAGATTACAAACAACAGTAGCCCCATATATGCTACCAATTCATTGTATGGCTCACATAATGAATTTAGCGTATAAAATGGTAAGCAACTACGAAAATGTTGCTAAAGTAGAAGACCTTATAAGAGAACTTCATGCCTATATGGCAAGCAACCCAAAGTGATTTCTTGAGTTCCAGAAATTCACAATTGGAATTATAGATGGCAAAAAACTTTTGAAGGATGTTGAGATGAGATGGATCTCTTTGTATGAACCTACATGCAGAGTTTGTGAGGAGTATCCTTCGTTGGTTGGTTTCATGCACAAATATCATCATGAAGTTGACAGGTGAGGGACTTGTTCCATTTAACTGATTTGGAGACATTACTTACATTGGTTGGTATTCTTCCAATGTTGCAGGAGATCAATACACTGATGAAGCATGCACATGGGAGATTAATCTATATTGTGGATTTTATACGGATGAGAAAAATGGTATGTCAAAGTCTTGATGTCTTGTATTGTTCCCAAGATAGTTTTGATACACCTATTTTTGAGAATTGGAAATCTTTGTTAGATCTTAAAAATCCTAGTAACTATTTGAGATTTAATATCCACGATCACCTCTGCATCAATGTTAATGGGAGGGACATACCACTGCACATTTTGCAAAAAAACATCAAGCTATTCCAGGATCAGAATGAGAAGATGTTCCTGTGACACGTAATCTCTTTGAGTCTGTTATAGTTGAAACAAGAATAAAGCTTAAAAAAATTTAGAATCCTTATCATCATAAATTAGAGAACGTTTCTCCAAAGATAAAATTCTTGAAGCAATGGGTGTGATGAATCCTAATTTTTGGAATACTGAAGGTGGTCATGCAGAATTTATAAGAAAGCATTTCCATAAATCCATGGGTACAATCAATGGAAATGAATTCACAAAAATCGGAGTTCAAGATAAAATCAAAAGACAAATATTACACCATATTGATTTATTTTAGTCAACAAATTTCGTCCACAAAAAATGGAACAAATATAAAAATTATTATTCTAAAAGTGTTTATAAAGGAAATGAGGAATGAAGATCACTATATCTTACAAACACTCACAGATGAATATTTTCATTATTTCCCTCACAATGATTTTCTTTATGGAGGACAAGAAATTTTTCAATGCTTTATCATTTATAAAATCAAAAGAAATTGCTATATAATTCTTTCCTTCTTACTTACCCTCATATAATGCATACATGCATATATATATTTTTGAGGTAACTTAACTTTGATTTTACAATCAATAAATCATCTTTAAAATAAATATTTAATCTAATTTTACAAAAATAAAAAAAAACTATTACCATTGAAGAAGTGTAATCTTCGCACATTTTACTTACTTTAAAGCTATTAGAATGATTATTAAGAAATGTGCTGTTTGACATTAAGTGAATGTTTAGATCGTATTATTCAACGTATTTGTCGACCGACATAAAGCTTTACACAAAATGAGCATCCCATTCTGGCCAAAAGATAACATGTAAAAGTAAGTTTCTTGAAGCAATGAAGCAATTAAGCTCCATTATCAATGTTAGAAAAGGTGGTCATGCATACTTTGTAAGAAAGCATTTCCATAAATCCATGGGTACAATAATGGAACATTTCACAAAGAAAAGAGTTCAAGGGTATGGAAATCAAAGGTATATTTATTTGAATGTTGATTTATTAAAGTTTCAATAACAAATTTTTTGCAACAACAATGAGGAACCAATATAAAAATTTAGAGAACCTTTTGAAAATGGTGCTATTACAAGGTTGTGGTGAGGAATCTATCAAAGTTATATCTTACAAGAAGACATAGTGAATATTTAGATTATATGAGTTATTTAAAATAATGATTTTGGGGTTTGTGGAGGATAAAAGGGTTTTCAATGCTTTATCATTTATAAAATCAAAACTAAGAAACAGGTTGGATAAAAATATAGAAAGTTACATGAGGTGTTATGTATCTCACTACTCCATGGAAACATTTCCTTTTGATAGAGAAATTGTGCATTGGAATTCCCTTTCCGAAAGAAGAGGTGTGAATAATACAACTATAAGTACAATTGTTCCCAATGATGAGAGTGGAATTGGTGCATCGTCACACTCTACAGAAGAGAACATCAAGTTTGAAGAAGCTATTGATAATGGATTGTTTCAACTTTAAATAGGTATCTCCTTGACCTTACTTTTATTGTTTGTCACCTTACATTTTAACTGTGGTTATTTATTCAATTTCATATTAACTCTATAGATGCAAATATTGATTGAGGAGGCTTTTTATCAAATTTTGTTTCAGCTCTTGTTATCATTAAAGATGTTTCATGTTACATAGTATATATATTTACATTTATTTAAATACAATTATTTCATTAAAAAAAAAAAAACGTGGGTTGACATCCATCCGAGGAAGCTCGCACTTCTCGGGATTAACAATGTCAGGAAACTCACCCATCTATCTACTAATCCATTTCTCGTGTTGAGTTTTCTTAAATCAAAGATCTAGCACACTACGAAGGATGATTTCTCATATTCCTTCCATATGCTTTTTCACAGCCATCTAAAACACAAGAGGTAACTTAAACCCTATCATATGACATTTCTTGATTTTTTACAATTATGTTTAATTTATTTTTATATTTGTGAAATGCTTTGATATATTGTTTAAACTTTGTGGGATAAAATCACACAATTGAATTTTACAAAGAGAGGAAGATTTTTCCATATTAAGATGTTTATTTCATAACACATTCCAAATTTTATACAATTCATCATCCATGATCCTGCTTGAAGCTAAATCTACGTCCACATAAAATTCATCATTATCCATATATATTTTAATGTCATCATCCACATCTAATGTCATCATATCACTATCATAATCCTGACACTCCAATTATTATTAAAACAATTATTTATCTATTTTAAAACAATCCTGACACATTCCAATTTTTTTAAAAACAATTATCCATTATCATCATTCATCATCATCTATATCCATTCTAATGTCTCTATCGTACTACATTCCAAATTTTCTAGATTCCATGATCGTGCTTGAAGCTAAATCTACATCCACATACAATTCATGATAATCCATATCTATGATTCTATTCTAATGTCATCATCCACATCTAATGTAATCATCATTACAAGTAGAGAGAAGAAGATTTAACTCTTAGTATTAAGATGCATGTGTCATACCATATTCCATATTTTCTTAAAACAAATAATTAACCATTATCATAACACCATCACATTCAAATGAAACATAAACACCATATACAATCTAGAAATTCTATACATAATATAAAGGAAGATATAAAATTAAAGATTATAAAGTATTTCAAGTTTCAAATTCCAAATCCAGATAATAAATTTCAAATTCTATACATAATATAAAGGAAGATATAAAATTAAAGATTATAAAGTATTTCAAGTTTCAAATTCCAAATCCAGATAATAATTTTCAAATATAGATTATAAAGTATTTCAAACCCTCAATCTTTCCACCCTCAATCATGAAATTTTTTAACCCTCAATTTTCTGTACCCCCTTCCTCAATGGCTTCCACTCTTGTACTCCTTTTAGTTTCCCCAATGGCTTCTCCGCCTGTACCCCTTTCCCCAATGGCTTGAATAATCCCAGAACTAATGAGATCTTCCGCAACACTATCTAGATTCTTTACAATTCTTTGTTCCTCCTTTGTTGCATCTCCATGGGATAGAAAACTTGGATCTGCAGCTGCCTTGGTTTTGAATAAAATTTCAGGTGAAGCCATGCTCTTTAATTATCCGCTTTAGTGTATTGTTTTGTTTGTTAACCAAAACAATATTTTCCTTCAAATTCTTCATTGCGGATAAACTTTTCTTCACGGTTTCCAAGTGAACTTTGAAAACCTTTTCTTGACTCTTCAAATTTTCATATTTCAACTGCAAAAAAAGTGATATCAATTAAACATATTACTAAAATAAGAAAAGGTCAAATTAACAAAAATATTGTTTTGAAGTGATAATACTTACAACCGCTCTATCTCTTTCGGCATTTGTAATTACTACTAGATCCTTATCCTTAGACCATTTGTTAAAATATGCTTGGGCTTCAGCACTAATATTTTCAATTTGTTTAATGTTTTATCCAAAATGTCATCTTTATAGTTGTTGTTATACGTGACAGTCCCACTTCTTACTTGGGTAAGTAAGGAATCCATCTTCGTAGGTTGATTCTAGACTACAGCGTATAAACTATCCCTTTGCCAATAATTTTCAAAATGACTTATTATCTCATTGATTAGTACTTTTTCCCTTTTCTCCCATTCTATGAGCTGACGATATGAGGTACAATAAACTCATCGACATGGGATTGACAATCATAACCAATTAAGTTCTCTAAAGGAAATGGTAGCAACTATTCACCATCTGTATCTGAAGAAGATGATCTCACTGGAGAGGTATGGGGGATTTCGGGTTGATCGACTACTACTTGTTTCTGCCTTTGTGTGCCCTGATCCTATTTACGATAAAATAAATCAATATTCTAAAGTGAAATGTAATGAAAGTTGAATAAATTATGTTGAAATAGAAGTATACCTGCTAGCCTTGAATCATCTCACATGTATTGAAAAATCCTATGTTGGGTCATTGCTATCAATGCCCAAGTAATCTTCATCTAAAGTTATATTATTTAAAACCGATATGCCCATTGTGTTGGGCAAGCCACCGAGAGAGAGGGTTGGAATTCAAAACGAGGAGGCAATGTTTAGTGTCCCACTAGGGGCTGGAGGAATTGGCATGCGTTTACCAATGTTATTTTTTCTTGATCCTCTGGTTGGCATTTTGAATATTATTGGAGGAGGAGGGGGTGGTGTAGTTTCTGTATAGAAGGTGAAGGACTGCAATGTGTTGAAAAGATCAAGAAAAATCATATGAAAAATGTGTTATAACTATGCAAAAACTATGAAATTATATGAAGTACTATTCAAAACTTGTACTAAAGCAATAAAATAATACCTTGTTGTTGAGGGGTAGCTTGTCGTGGTGGTTGAGGTGGCCGTGTTGGAGTAGTAATTGGTGGTTTTTGAGTTATGTTGCTAGGATTGTTGAGGTGGTTGTTGAGAAGAGACAATTGCATGTGACTGAAATGGAGTGAGTTGGTGAAGATGGTTGACTTTGAGAAGTACGCGTATAGTCCAAAGTCCCTGCAATGTCAACAATAGTCGATTGTATGTCAATTCAATATGGTAAAATTTAAATGGTAAATTGAAAATACAAAATGGGAATTTGTAAATAATAAATGTTAAGGTATTACTTCTCTGGTGTTTAATGAATTCAAATGGTTGGCGGTTCGAGATGAGTGAACTTCCATTTCAGATTGTGAATCTATCGATGCCTCAGCATGTTGTTGGCCTCTTCCTCTTGATGCCACCTTTTTTTCGAGGAAGGGCCTCCAAAAATATTCTCTACAAATAGTAAATATTTAATCAGATTCAAGATGAACATCTTGTTAGTCTAATGTCAAAATACAAACTTTATAGTTTATACTGTTGTTCTTGAAATGGAATTGACAAATTCATCAACACCTCATCCATGCAAGTAGGAATTGGTTTGTCTTTTAAATTTAGAAGAGCCTCGTAATAAAAGCCAAGGAGATAGTTTGTGGAGTAAATGACTGGTTTTTCCGAAAGCATTGCATTTGTAATGTCATTTTTATTTTTTTGATAAAAATGTGCACCAATCAAATTTTTGCTTTCCGATAGTAGCAAGAATGTATGCAATAGCCCAGTTTGGTATATCCATTTGGTGACCCTACAAAACTATTCTGGCTTGAAAGAAGGAAATCATAGTGGCAAGAAAGTGGTGTGTAATTCCTTGCGTATCCACACCACGTCTGGATTTATTGACATGAGCTACAAATGCCAAAAGAATGTTGGAATTAATATCGATTTGAATTGTATCAAAATCAGAAACTGAATACCAAATGAAAATTGAAAATAATTGACACTTACAATCAACATGGAACCCGAAATTCATTCCAAGTACTTCTTATCATCTTCGATGAGTGTTTCCTTCATTGTAACAATGGGTAAATTTTTGAATGGGAGGCCTGTTAACCGATGAATATCAGTTGGGTGACACCAAATTGAAACATTTGACCGTCATCCACAATAACAATAAATAGATCATCCTCTGTATTGTACGAGGATAGAAGGTAGTTCATAATGTCATGGTCTATTTCGAAATGGGGCATCCTAACGAGACCACCAAAGTCACATGCATCAAGCATATCCTTGTATTCCGAATTCATTTGTACAACTGTCTGGATGTGGGGGCACAAAAGGTTCTTATAGATTATTTTGGCCTTGGATAGGGCTTGGACTAGATTTTCCTCTTGATTTTTGTCTTGGGCTTGGGCTGCACTCATAGTCACCATTGTAGTTGTCCTTGAGCTTGATTGTACTTGACCTGGATTCCTGTAAACAAGAAAATTTGGGAGCCGGAAAGTGTAAATGTGAAAATGATTGGCGTGAAAGCTATTTATAGGACAAAATTAGGGTTTCAAAGCCTAAGACACGCGTGACAGGAATCTTCATGTCGCGCAAAGTCAAGAATCTTTGTTGACGCGTGACAAGTAATCTTATGTCATGCATCAACAAGCTTTCTTGACGCGTGCAAGAGAGAATCTTCCCTATGCACATCAACAAAGTTTCTTCATGCGCGACAGAAGATTCCCTATCGTAAGGCGTCAATAAAGTTTCTTCACACGTGACTGGAATGCTCTTTGTCGAGTGTCAACAAATTTTTTATTGATGCATGATAGGAAGGTTCCCTGTCACACGTCAAGAAACTCTGTTGATGTGCGACAAGGAATCTTCCTGTCGCCACGTGACAGGAATCTTCTTATCGGGCATCAAGAAACTTTGTTAATGTGTGATAGGAAGATTCTTTGTCATGCATCAAGAAATCTCATTGATGTGTGATAGGAATATTCCCTGTCGCGCATCGACCGTATGCATCGTGCATGTGTCTGCAGTCTCCTTGAAAATAGCGAGGTAAAAATTTAGTTAAAAAAATGGAAAATTTACCTTTAGCAAAAACCGGTTCCGAGGATATTCGCAGGTATTTTCCACCTCCAATTTCAAGAGTCTCTTAAAATGAACCATGCTCGGTGGTCGCAACTCGATACCTCATCATGCTCAACATGTCGAACCCCACATGTTTGGTCTGCATTTAGGTAGGCTCGTGCTGCATGCCGACAACACACTCTTGTTTCGACTTCAACATAGCTCGTGCACGTGGCATTAACTCACCCAATTATTCGACATGGCTCAACTAGGCATCACACCAACTCAAGCGGCTCACTCCATAATTCACCTAGGTGAGCTACATCAAGTAGCTAGGTCAATAGCCATCCCATCTTGGTCAACAACCCAGAGCCACTTGCTTTGAGTTGAGTTGGCTCTCCTTCACCCCCATGCAATTTTTTTCTTTTTCTTGTTGTTATTTTTTCTTAATTGTAGATTAATTAAATATTAATTATTTCACTCCTAATTAAGAAAACAAAAAAAATTGAAGAGAAAAATTATCCTCTTTAGGTATTATTACTAGCCTTGTGGGCCCCACCTTTTGACCCTCTTTCTAACTCGACATTCGAGGGTGTTTTTTTGTTCCTTTCTTTCTACCATCTCCTTTACACACCCTTTTCGCCATAGATCTCAATATAGTTCTTGTGCTTACCCCTTATAACTATCCTGAATGAAAAGAAGCCATGTATTTTTCCTTGAAAAAGAAACATCTCTTAGGATAACCACGAGATTGTAAGCCAAACCTACAGATGCAACAAAAAGTGAAAAATGGTTTGACAAATATGATGAAGCCATTGGGTTTTTGTCTCTTTCGTGTCTCAGGATCTCGTGCTTCCATATTACCTCAACCAAATCACCCAAAGAAGTTGTGGATGCTCTTGAAAAAAAAAAATGGGAAATAGGATGATATGAGAGGGCATGAACTAGAAAATGAGTTAATCGAGACTTATCCAATAGTTTTTACACCCTTGATACTTCTTCACCAAATTCAAATATCTCATATTGCGATCGATGTGACTTGTGGAATAGACAAAAATGACATGTTATCCATTTTTACCCCCTGGAAAAATTGATAATAGGGAGAATTTGAACCCAAGCAATCGGACAAGGAATTCAGAGAAGAATCTAGATTTTACTGGGAAAAATCCATGTTTAGAGAGCATTAGAAAACAATATGTAATGATACAGGTGAGTTTTGGAGGTTTTGGAGTTGATTCATCAGAAGCGGGCTTTCGGGCCTAAAGGAGCATGCACCATAGAAGAGGACCTGAGCTTTAAAGAAATATTATGAGAGCTACGTGAGGAACCTGTAAGTCCAAAAAAATCCCATAGAAATCATTTTCCATGCCCTACATGATGGAAAAGATAGGATATCTTGAAACACCATACACTTTCCAAGGCAACTCATTCTTTTGGCGCATAGCTAGTAATCACGAGAAATAAGGTGAAATTTAGAGGTGCTTCAAAAATTGTGTCTTAATACCATCACCATTGGATTCAGTGGGTTGTTTCCAAGTGGAATCATATAAAATTTCACCCCAAAATTCATCCAAGAGCTCGAGATATCGCCTTCACAAGTTGGCCCCAAGTTACAGGTTGGAAGGCGGTTAAGCTGGGGCCTGGGTTGGACGGCTTGGGGGGGTTGATAGCCTAGGATTGGATGACCTAGGGTTAGATGGTCTAGGTTTTTGGCCTAGGGTTGGATGACCTGGGGGTTGGAAGGCCTAGGGTTAGATTGCTCGCAACGTAAGGTCGACAATTGTCAAGGTTGGGTGGCTCATTGACACCAAATACAACCCAGAGGTTAGATGAATGTCTATCCCAATATGGTTGGACGACTCATAGGGTAAGGGATGTATGGTTCTCATGATCATATTCTTGTCTATTTTTACGAATCACGGGTTAGACGGCTCAGCAGGTTAGACGGGTCGTGGATTAAGTAAAGGTAGGTGGGAAAACAAAACAACAACTAGCTTTAATGAAGTATGGTGCCCATGTCTTCCTCTAACAAAAAATATTCTTGAGAAGTGAATTTGTATGGCTTCCCATACCTCTTTAATGAAAACTCTCATTTTTTTTGAGGCAATTTCGAGGATCTTTCTCTATATATTGTAAAAACCCCCTCATTTGAAGGAGAGACATTCTGGGAGCTGGGAAAAGTCTTGCAATTTTTTTCCTCAACTCCATTAAGTGGCGAGCCTTATCTTGGGCCCGGAAATGTTCTAATGCCTCTATTTCATCATGTAATGGACTATGCATACTTTAAGAGCAATAAAATTTATGTTTGTGGCATTTTTCAACCCTTGCATTGTTTTATTGTATCTCCTTGCCTCTCTATTTCATGTTTGTCTTTTTGTGCATGTATTTCTCACTTGCAGTGCAAGGTTTTGTGTTTAAGGAGCTTTGATGGAAGATATATATTAGGGTTTGTGTCACATTATTTTTTCCTCTCTCTACTACATTCTCTTTCTATTATCCCTCAAGCAGAGTATCTCATGCCCCTTTTCTTGGTGTTATCACCACCCTTAGCTTAGGATTTTCCCTTTTACATCTTTCTAACCCTCTCTCTCTCCTTGGTCCCTTGGCATGGTTAGTTTAGGATTAGTTAGCTGCATTTTCCTTCTAGGAGTAGTGTTAGTAGTAGGATTAGGTAGAGGAAGTCGGCCTTCTCTAGAGGTCCATCTCAAGTTGCAAGTCCCACAACTTGAGAGATGGACCCATGTTAGAAAAATTACATTGATTGCCCCACACACTTCACAAGCAATCGGGGTTCGTAATTTTGGCATAATAGGACCCACGCCTCATACTTTCTTTCCTTACAAAACTTGGTCCATAATATTTTGTTTTTGTCTATACCTTCCATGTAACAAAAGGGCACTTGGTGCAAGTGGGACTATGCCCTCACTCGATGAGTTTATTATTGATTTGACATGATAAGCTAATTCATATGGGAACTCAAATCCACAAAATTCCATGTTATCATTGTTAGTTAGGAAAAAAAAAAAGGCTTCAAAGGAGAAGAAACAAAACAACAAGGTTCATGTGAACAAAAAGACCAACCAAAATCCAACTCTTCCACTCTCGCTTCTGAAAGTTCCAAACCTCCTAAAGAACGAATCGAATGTGGATATTGTAATGATAGACATGATGAAGAAAATGTTTGAATAAAAATATTGATCTTCTCACGATTCTTCTTGATAAGAGCAACATCGAGTTCTACAATAGTCTATCAAATCATCTTCATCAACTCATGAATGTTCTAAGGAGAAAGACAATGAAAAAGGGCAAGTGAAAGAGAAAGAAAAAGTAAAAGAATCAAACAAGGAGAAACCAAAGGGAATATCTCTAGTGACAGTTGTGCCACCTACTCCTACATGGATCATTGATTCGGGTGCAACTCATCATATGGCCTCATCAGACATTGAGTTTTCTTCATTGGATCCATGTGACATGTCTTATATTCAACTTGGTGACAACACTACTACATAGGTTTTCTGGGAAAGGGTTTTTGAAGTGAGTGGTGGTACTTTCAACAATGTGCTAAGTATCCCTTCACTTTTAACTAATCTCCTTTTGGTTTATCATATCACTCACCTTGGATAAGGCATGCGGGTTGAGTTCACTTTGGATTCAGTTTATGTCAGAGATCTACATAGCGACACTATTGGTGCAATTGGTATAGTTGATCATCACACTTAGTTGTAATCTTTCTCTCACTTTGCTCCTCCTTCAAATTCTTCATTCGACTTACCTAGACTTGATGATACTTCTGAGCCCACTTCTAATGTTGATGACATCTCTTCTATCATATTTGATTGTCATGGTGATGGGGACCCACCTCCATTATCTACTTATACTTGCCACATCTTTAGGAGTTGTCTCTTGATCCAACTACTTCTGGTCCACTGCAGACTCTTCAAGGATTAGGTACTATAATTCAGGAAT
The DNA here is from genome assembly GCA_018340775.1 of Taxus wallichiana var. yunnanensis. NCBI lineage: Eukaryota > Viridiplantae > Streptophyta > Pinopsida > Cupressales > Taxaceae > Taxus > Taxus wallichiana. The sequence continues at coordinate 1,066,722,288 of CM031240.1, forward strand.
CATCAGGCATTGGGAACACTTCTTCATAGTTTCAAGACATTCCACCTTCCTTCTTCACCATTGCTTTGGGTTCACCATTCCTTCATGGAGTAGTTAGCACTTCTACCTCACATGTGGAGCATTGTTCTTGGATTGGAACAACACCTTGTCACTTCGAGGATCTTCTTTTTACTCTTCACTTAGTACATGGTGGCTTATGTCAGGTTCATCTTCTTGGGAGGCTAGATAACACTTATTTTTCTCTCCTTATTCTTCTTAGTTGTTTAGGGAGTTTTCTCTCTTATAATCTGGATATTTTCCCCACCTTTGGGGTCTCCTTCACTACTTGTGGATTTTTTTGTGCATGGGTACCTCATTAGGCTTAGTTGTCGGGACCCATTTTTCATTCTCTATGTGTTTTGTTGACTTGCCTTGCCTCATCCTAAGTTACGATGAAGGGGGTGTTGGTGTGAGTGGAAATTTTCATCCTTTATTTATTTATTAGGTGTATTACCACATCACTAAGTGATTCATCTCACTTAGGTGGGAACATGGATCATAGGTTTCATATTAGTTATGATAGATTATGCCATGGAATTTATCATATGTGTAAGTGTGTGTCATAGGAGTTACTTTCCTTTTTGGAAATAATTCCTCTTCTCCACCATGGACACATCATTAGTTATGCATGGGATTTACTCAACACTCCCCTATATGTACACCTCTTTTATTGATCTATGAGCATGAAATGGATTAATGCATAAAATGGATTTACTCAACACTTTGTTTCTTTTATTGATCTATGAGCATAAGTTTTGCTTAATGCATGCACATTTTTCATGGTTGAGTTCTTGTTTAAATCTTGAAGCTACTTCATTCTCGATTGATTGAAACTTCTTGATGTGTACGGATTCCCTCTAGATCTTCATCCTTCCTTCCTCCATCACTTCGTTGTTCACAATTAGGCATAACAATCTCCCCATCTAACTCTTATTGATCTTCTTATGCTTCTTCATTAGTTCCTTTTTTGTTTGGGCGTAAATAGAAGACGCCTTTTTGTGCATTATTCGTCACCATAATAGTCTCCCACCTAGTAAGTTTACATATATTTGTCACTTGCCTCTCCTCGTGGATGTCTCAACCAGGGGTTCTTGTAGGTCACATAAAGTATATGAATGTCCTCATCAATTTTTACGTGTCAATCTTAATTCATTTGGCCTCCTTGATCCAAAGGGACGAATCACACAAAATAGTTGATTGTGAAAGCATAGGGAAACTTGGCCCACGAGGACCAACTTTCATCTATCTTATTAATTATTTTCAAGGAATAATTCATTGTGACGATAAAATCTACCTCTTCACCAACTCCTTTGGTAGTTAGCACAAGATTCTCAAATCTTGCTCAAATGCATTGTGCAAATGTCTCAACCGATTTGTAAACCACACGAATTTTATGCATTGTTGAGTGTTGTGGGTGCCATGAATTGTTTGTACATGACGGTCGAAGAGGGATCCTCTAATGGGAATGTCTATGTTGGTTCCCATCTCTTTTGGTATGCTAATTTCATTCAAGACTATTAACAATTGGATCGCACCCCAACAAATTTTTATTCCTAATTTTTCTTGTGCTAGTTGTGCATCTTCAATAATATTTTGTGTTATGAATTAGGAAAATTATATACCGTCCCTTACACCATTTTATGTGTGAAACACAAAATAATTTTTTTATCTCAGTCCACCTTTTTTCCCCTACCAATTTAGAGGTAAGTAGTTGCATCGTGACTCTTGTGCTAAGGTCATTTATCTCATCCACCGACATAGACTTGCCCCAATTCTTATAATGAATAAAATCACCAACCACTTTACTTTCATATCGTCTTCAAGGGATTTCATTAAATATTCACCTTGGTTATTCATTTTTGTTTCCTTGCTAATTAGGTGGTGCAAGAGCCTCATCCGCTTACCTGTAAAGTAGAAGTACCCCTCTCTAATGCATGAGATAAGGTATTGGTAGAGTTTGATGGACTTGTTAAAGAAAGGTAGGTTTAATAGTTTTAGTACTCTCATTCTTTCCAACGTCTTCTTGACACTATTATCATAGATGTCATTTCCCTAGCTCTTTTTTTGGCATGTAGGGCACACCATTTTGTTTTCTATTGTTCCATCTAACCCATGCACAAGATGGTTACAATATGATATCTTTGTTGATGTTGCATGATACTGTCATTGCCTAATTCTTTTGGCTTCCTCTAGGTATTACATTTTACCACTTATAGTTATCACACTAGAACTCGGTCCTTTTTGTCCTTTTTCTTGGTGGCCATAGTCTTCTTAATCTTCTTTAGCACAAAAGAACTCGTTCTTACTTCCCATATTTCTTCCTTTATTAAAACCACTTCTTCCTTGCCACTTATGTCATCTTTGATTATTGTGCCCTTGGTTCATGTCTAGATGTTAAAACTAAACACGCTCGTAGAGCTTGAGGTTATAGATTATTGCACATGGCCCCTTTCTCCTATGCCTTTTCTAGATTTTTTTGCTTTTCCTCCTAGCATGGTAACCACTTTGGTTTACCCTAAGGCGATTGATTTCCCAAAGTTTGTTGTCTTAATGAGAAAACTATACCTCCACATTAATGGCGGATAAAGGCAAGTTTTACCTCATTATTCTCACTCCTCATGTCTACCCTATGTATCACCGCACAAGTTTAAATGTAGGTTAATGATGGTTGGTATTTCAGTAATCTCGGGAGTTGAATCACTATTTCACTTTTTCTCATTGTTTTTCTCTAGAGCTTCTCATTTTCACTTCAAGGTAGTTAAAATGAATTACCCTCCTCTTATTCATACTCTTCTCCAAAGGTAATAAATGCTCCTTCCATTTACTCTTCGCATGCGTGAGATTTTATTTCCCCACAACTATCATTAATACCTAGTTTTTGAAAAATGTATTTAGCTCTCTTTTTCCCGCTTGATTTTAATTTCCATTAAGTGTGTGTGTTGGGTCTCCTTGTTGTTTGTTCTCTCTACACCTCAAGTTACGTTAGGTAGCTTACATTTTTGGTCCACGTTGCTTCCCCCTTATGCAATTCATTTATTTTTCATGCTTCCTTTCCCTATATCTCCTTATAAAGCTAACATCCCTCTTTCAAATATTCCAAAATCTTCCATTCATTCCACTTTTCCCTTGGATCATTCCTTTTTCAAGCACTTTTTAATTACACATGATTTTTTAGTTTCATGATCCTTTCCTTTATTTCCACCGCATAGCCTTTGTTATTCTTACATGCCTCCTTGCTTAACATCCTGGTCATCTTTGTGTGCCTCCTTTTCACTTGAAAGCCTTTATAGTGACACTTTGAACCTTTCAATTATCTTTTCTCTTCTCCCAACACAAAACGTTGTGTGGTACTCTATGCATTACTACTTGGTAAATAGTGCAATGATGTGTTTGGCCAAAAAACAACACAAAACGGTAAAACAAATTGCACAAATTTCATGTGTTTATTACATGCATAAAAATAATTTTAATCTACCAAATGAAATAACTTCTGACTTATTGACATACACCTTATTTCAATATAATCTTATTTTATTGGAAATAGAGTTTCAACCTACTTCCATTTAAGTATCATGGTAGTAATACTCCGCTAAGGTCCATCGGTTTACACGCCTAGTTGGAAAAATTTCTACTAGAAAATAAGGACCTAGCCAATGGGTTTTAAGCTTCCTGGGGTGGCACACAAACTTTGAATCATACAAATAAAACCTTTACACTTGTTGTAAAAGTTATATGCTTGAGATTTCGACCATGCCATGTTTTTTACCTTGTTTTCTCAATATTTTGTGACCAACGAACTTATACCTTGTCTTCATCCAACTATAACAATCATGTTAAGTGTTCAATAATTGATTCTTCATCATCCAAGTTTGCAATTTTCATAATTCTAAGGGATGGCTCCATGAAGTCTAGTGGTAACATTGCTTGCATTCCGTAGACAAGCTAAATTTGAGTGGCTTTATTAAGGTGCTTGTATGTTGTTTGATAGGCCCAAAGTACCGTTGAAACCTTGTCATCCCAATCCTTGTGCCCCCATCATAAATATTTGTTAATGATTGGCCTAATATCTTATTTAAAGCTTCAATTGTGCAATTAGCTTATAGATGATACCTTGTGTTGTTTTATGATGTGTAACCATAAACTCTTATAACAAAATCCTTATAGTATCATTTAGGAAGTGCATTGATTTATTGTTTGTCAAGATCAATGGACATCCAAACCAATTAATGATGTTTTCCCATATGAACCTTGCCACGGTAGTTGTACAATATTTGGTTGGTACGGTCTCTACCCATCTTATTAGATAGTATGTCGTTGTAATTATATAACACATTCTAGTTTTTCACGTGGTAGGATTGATTGGACCCACAAAATTGATCACCCATTTTACAAATGGTTTATGTGGTATTAATGGTATTAGAGGTATTTCATCATGCTTTCTTGATTTTCCAACTCGTTGGCATTGGTCACATGTCTTGGCATATGCCTTAACATCTTTGAACAAGTTTTCCACCATAGTCATGCGGTAAGGATCTTTCACACCATAATCGCCCCTACATAAATCCCACCGAGAAATCCCCTCACACCCCTCGCGAAGAATCCTAATTATTTCATGACTCATAACACATCACCTCAAAATCTCATCTCACCCCATCTTGTAGAGTTGTCCACTTAGTAAGGTGCAACTTTAACAACTAATTATTTATGATGGCTTATTTTGTAGGTCTCGGATGACACGACTCCATGTTATATGAAGTAAAGGACGTATTCCAATTCATCAAGAGTACTTTGTATTTAAAACAACTAAGCATCTTGCATTGCTTCCTTTTTGGGTCTTCCTTCTTGCTTGTTTCTATGCATGATAGATGATCATGCTCGACATTATTTTTCTCGGCTTTACAACTAACAAAAATTTTAATTTGTGGAAAATTTAACTCATCTACATATTCTACCATACAAGATTGCTTTATTCACCGTATGATTTAGAGTCATGTGGTCCATAAAGAACACAAATAGAGTAGCAAAAAGATAATGTCTAAATTTTTAAAGCACGTAAACCATTGAGAGGCCTTCCCTTTATGTTGTGGTATAATTTCTTTATGCACATGTCAATTTCCTACTCATAAAATAGATAGGATGATCCAAAGTTCCTTGCCTCTGTTTCACCAAGATTGCCCCAACAATAGTGCACGATGTATCCACATGCATATGGAAGGGAATATTCTAATCTAGAAATTGTAAAATAAGAGTTTGTGTTAACATCTCCTTCAATTGTTCAAACACTCTATGCTTCTTTACACCCCACTCAAATTCTCTCATCTTTCATGTTAGATTCTTCAAGGGTGCTACAATTTTGGCATAATCCTTGATGAATTTCTAATAATATATGTAATGTCGTAAAAGGCATAGATCTCTCTTTGTGTTCATGGTGACGTGAGATAAGTTATTACTCGCAATCTTAGTTGGATCCACCAACAATCCATCCTTGTATATGATATGCCCTAACAAGGTACTAAATGGTGTGGCAAACACACACTTCTTCAAATCGAGGGAAATTTGTAAATGTCAAGCAATGCTCAAACATTATCCTCAAGTTGTCGCAATGATCCCGCACCAAGCCATGGACTGCATAATCATCCAAGTATACTTAAACAAATTTCAAGATGAAATCTTCAAATTTTATGACAACAATGCGTGAGAAAACTGCAAGAGCATTTTTTAGTGTGAATGACATTACTTGTATAGGTAAATGATCCCCACTTAGTCACAAAAGTTATCTTTTCCTTATCTTCTTCGTAATTTTGACTCGATGATATCCAAAGAATCTATCTCGTGAAAGTATATATATCCTTTCTCGTTACCCCTTTTAAAATATTTTCAATCAAAGGTGTAGGGAATGGGTTAATTATGCACATAGAGTTTGAGGCGTGATAATAAACATAAATTCATATGCACCCATATTTCTTTAAGATTATTACCATTGGACTTACCCATTTAGATTCTTTCCTGGGTATGATGACTCATGCATCAAACATGTTGTCAATTTCTTATTTGAATTTTGCACTGAGGTTTGGATTCATCCGGTATGAGTGCTTTCGAAAATGTTCAACCCATTCAATTAATTTTATTTACATTATTCCTAGAGATGGGTGTAAACACTTCATCTCACTAGTATCCTCTGGGGAATATATCCTTGTACTCACGTAATAGTTCAACAATATTTGTGATTTTGGCTCACTCAAGTATGCCGCCAATTATTGTCATTTTTGGTTCATTGTTACTGCCTATGTTGACTTGTATGGATTTAAATGGTTCATCTCGTGGTTGGACCCCTTGTTATTTATTGTCCATAACTTCTCTTGACCCATATGAGACATCCACTTGTATATGGTAATGATCTCCCTCATCTTCTACTTTTCGCACAACTTTTTTTTAACCTTTTTATGTCCAATTCTTTATCTTCCATAGATCATCATCTCCTTCATTGGAAATGTTATCCACAAAGTCCTTTGTGAAGGTTTTGGTTAACACAAACCCCTTATCCTTATGAAATGTCAAAATCTTGTCTTCCATGATGACATCATCCCCAAATATTGTTGATTTTATACATGAAGGGGGTAGTTCAAAGTAGGAATTGATGAGCTAAAGGAAAAAGTATGTATAAATCCTTGCGCGCGCCTTGTCTAAGAACCTTATTCTCTACGCAACTCACATCCTACATACCATGCACATACCCATACATGTAGTGTATGATAGAATACATAGGTCCATATCTCTGGTTCAAATTTTTAGTAATTTTCCATAACTCCACACATTTATGTAGATGTTTCTCCGGCCTAGTGATTCCAATGTAGTTGAGATACCTTCGCGAACCATTGTTTAACTCGAACCTAGCTCACATGGCTTATTTTATGTGCATCCATGTTGTCAACTTCGACCTATGTGTTTCCCACCATCTTGCTCTGTTCCCTTCAACAAGTATAATAAATAATTAAGTTGCACCTTTTTCAATTTGTATATAAACCTCTATTTCTTTGATGAAATATTGTATATTTTTCTTCCACTAAAATTTGACGAGGGTTGTCTTTTTCCTTACTTATCCTTCCAATAATTCTTCTAATATAGTTAGGTGCTTGGATATTTGGTGATTGTGACATGTTGTTAATAATCCCATGTTCTCACCTTAATAGCTCATACAAACCATGCACCTAATTGTCACATGCCACGTTAGTTGTATCGGATACCAATTGGTTATCACCCCACTTTATTTCTCCCTCTGGTGTTGGTTCATAATTTACCATCCATGTGGCTTGTATATTATATATGCGCTCCAAATCTTTGTATTCTTCCATGTTCTCCATGTATGGTGCACTTTGTTTGGGGTCCATCATGAAAATAACATGTTGGTCTCCATTCTCAAAGTTTACATATCGCATCTTGAATCGTAAGTAAACATTGTTCGCATAACTCAAGGCATTCTTAGTAGTGATGGAAATTTATTTACTTCCACCAACAGTATCACTTCGAGATCTCTATGAAGCTTCACTCCCATTATACTAATGATGGCATTTTTTAGGAGCCCTATAGGCACTACTTGTGTTTTGTTGGCCATGAAAAATACAAATGGAGAGGATGCAATGCCGATCGCCCCATTTTATTCTAGGAATTAATTGTGAGTGTGTTAACTTTCATGCCTGTGTATCAGAGCATCTTCTGTCCACTTCATCCTTACATTTTTATGAGGGACCGATAATGGAACCAAAAATTTGCACACCTAGTTGTGCTCTTGACTCATACCCATGCACATGAGATTATGGTAACCACTCCACACAAGTTTCTCCTACCCTTTGCACTAGCTTATCACACCGTAGTGAAGCTAGGGCGCACAAGCACTCAAATCACGAAGGTGTCTAGGTACCATCAAGGTTATCAAGGTTGAAGTGTAACATTCCCATTTTAATACATTAGAACAAGGGATTTTTTTATATATATAACATTCTCTGTAGTTTTAATAATTGTTCTGTCCAAATAACATAATTTAGAACACACAATACTTTTAAAACCAATGTTCTTTGTTCACATATTTATAATATGGAACACACATTCAATGCCATTCAATCATATAACAGATACCATTTGCTATCTGTAATGACTCGAAGAACTACCGATCTCCCATTTCATGGCTCGGAGTTTCATCGATCTCTCATCTCATGACTCGGCTACTTACCGATCCTTCATGTTAATCCATGCATTGTATACTAAGTATACTTGGTTCTCTTTACCATTTTGGTTATTGAAGTGTTCCATTTAAGAGGCCTATCTGAATATCTGTTACCGATATTCATCTAAAATCCTGCTTCTTAAACCAGGTGATTAGGACAACGCAACCAAGCAACTTGCGATACTTTGGCCAAAGATTTTCACATGCTTAGCATGATCATATTCCTAGACGTTATACACATCAATGGAATACGTCCTTCACCTCACTTCATCTGTTATCTAGAATGGTCTTTTTTGACTTCTGTCAGTCCTCTTGTCCAAGGTTAAACTTTAACCCAAGATAGCAATATGAAAGAGTATAGGGAGGCACTCGTGGTGACTAAAGGTACGCAGACATACTTTGTCAACCCTAGTTGACTGTGTGTGTCTAGTTACCTTTAGTCTTCCTGAGTCACTCCGTATACAAGGTCACATTCCTAACTTGGTCCAAAGTAACTTGGTCCAAGCTTATGTAAACTTTGATGATTTGATTCGGAAGGGCGTTGTAACATGTCAGCTGCAACATTGTGTCATCATGAAGGCCCCGCCTTCATGAAGACACCATATTGCAGCTGGCGTGTGCCAATGTCCTACGAAATCCTCCCATCAAGGGTTACACATCCAGCTAAAAGTGTGATTAGATTCTTAACTTTAATTTTATTAAGAATGAGTTTCAACAACCGTGTTGATCCTCTAACCTCATTGTTCGTTACAACTGCATAGCTAGAAAAGACTTGAATTGTCTCATAGCTTAATATACATTCACCCTTCCTTACCGAAGGATTGCATATTTTCATCTTAGTTCTTTAATTAAAGCTTTAGACTTTACCAGTCCACTACAGCTTAACGTAGTAAGATCAACTTACTAAGCTTAACCAAGTTTTATTCGCAACTGATTTTAAATTCAGGATTCCATTTCATTAGACGTCATTTGAATGAGGCCTATTCCCAATTGAATGTATTCATTTATTCACTATAACCTTACTTCAGTTTAAGGTTTGTTATGAGGAGATATGATTCCTCTTACCGAATATCCTTTTGACAAGACATCCCAAAGAATATTAACGAAATCAGAATACAAAATTCAATTGTCCCTTTATTAATATTCATTAGTTTATAATCTAATTCCGAATATTATTTATTCAAGAGTTCATATTTATTTTACTCTTTTACTAATGTCAATTTAAAATCCATATTGACCTAAGTATTAATTAATTGCACGTTCCAACTTAAAAGTTGTATTCAAGTAAAGAATAGACATTATGTCCCTTTAAATCTAACAACCATCATTTGAATAAGTACAAATTCAATGAATAAAATTATATTCTCAATCATATTCAAACAGTTCCAAGGTGGTACAACCATTAAAATAACACACCTTCCCTTTTACTCATTCCTCAAGATTAAAATTTATACATTTTACAAGTCCACACAATCGGACTTCATTCATGCCAAACAACATTAACAACTCAAAAGAAAGAAGAATACAACTTTTTCTTTTTCCATTTCCCTGAGAAGAATAATAAAATCTCAGAAAAGATCCATCCCTTAGTTAATCAGAAGAAGCATCATAAAACAACATGTCTTCATTTTTACTCATGGAATCCATCTGCAAAATTTACTTGCATGGGTCAGTTCATCGAACTGAGCATATTAAGCACTTATCATTAAAATGAGGTGCTCTTGATTAACTGTCTCAATAAAAGAACTCTACTTTTATGAAACGTTTTTGAAATTGAGATGGACATCATCTATGCATTAAGTGCCGATAAGGATGAATAATTTAACAACCAAATCCCAATAATTATCATCACAATCAGACAATAAGATTAACTAACAACTTTTTCCCAAATAATTACTATAAACACGCAACACTTTATTCACATTTCCTTACTGTTTTCTTCCAATAACGCAAGGAGTTCATTCCAGATTTAGACAATTACTACCAAGAGTATTTTCTCTAAATAGTTCCAGATTAAAAGCATCTGTAAGAACTGATATACATATATATATAGTTGTTCTAATGCAATTACTATCAATTCCATTCCCTCATTATAGATGGGATTTCAAAGAAGAGAATTTAATTAAAATTTAAATAGAACTCCTTCACTTTTATACTACTCATTTAATTTCAACCAAATCAAATGCAGAAGAGAAAGGTAGTCATACACCGTGACAACACTGGTGTTATTTCCAGAATTCAACAAACAACATAGTACTCTTTCAATTCAGAAAGGAAGAAAACAAGCAGATAAAATGCAGTTGCTTATGTCGAAGGCAAGTAGGAAATTTATTCAATATCAGATAACAAAAATTCAAACTGGATAAGAGAAGAAAATAATTATTACTTTCCGATTACCCACTCAATAATCTCTTTCTTTTCATCACAACCGAACTAGATGATTTAAACAAGAAGAGATAACAATCAATGATAACAGTCAAGGAGAGAGAACAATTAAAGTCAATAATCGAATGAAAGGAAGAAGATTCATATTACCTCTTCTCATTGCTTAGCCGAGTATCAACTATTTAGTGCAGACCTATTTCCAATAGGGTAATTTCTTCTATACAAGACTATTACAGTATTCATAATTTACTAACTACCATTCAAGGAAGTATTCTAGAATTCATTTTTTGCATCTGACCCGCAAGTATCAATAACAACGACACCTCCAAATAAAATCGTTTCCTTTAATTATTCACCAAAAACGGACATTTCCATCCAGGTATGAACAAGTAAGAGTGTACAAACAAGCTATATGACCATGATTTCACTGTAATAAATAAAGAAACCATTTTTCAACCACAAGAACAAGAATCTACTCAAGTTCAGTTTCAATCGAACACAATGAAGAAGTTCAAAAGAAGTTTATATATATATATATATATATATATATATATATATATATATATTCACCATTGAATTCAAGAAGAAAGAAATGAAAACGCTCTATTCCATCCATCAAATAACCAGTTACTCTGTTCTCAGGTTTAAATAAATTATTTCCCAACAATCATTCATGGATTTCAAAACCAAATAAGGAGACATTATATCATTTTAAATCAAGCAAGAGTAAGGACGATACAATAAATCCGATGTCCCTAAAAGAATTCACATCCCATACACTGTAATACGATAAGAAAAATAGTTCACACAAACAGTTCTATCTAAGCATTCTCACGGTTTTTCAAAACCATTGCGCACACAAAACTTAGAAAACAATTTACACATCACTGTTGCCTTCATCAAATCAAACCCATAATGGGCGATAAAACCAAATACCCATTACTTTCAAAATTCAAACAACAGAGATAGATTTCATTTCATTTACCATTTTAGTAAAGAAAATACCCATTTTCTCTAGTATGCATCAAGAAAATACCCAAATCGTATTTATCTTCAAAAGACAACTCAACCCAGAAATCACATCAAAACATATCAACATTTTTATTTTACAAAAACACCCAATATAAGAGTAGAGTTCTTTTAATGAAGACGCTTAACAAAGAGCAAAAATGGTTTAAAGAAAAGAGCCTAACATGCCTGTATATTTTCTGGTTAGCTCGTAGAAGATCACAACCGAGCTTCTCCCAAATTTCTTCCCTCCAACAAGTTATTAAACCAGGTCTCTTAACTTCTTCCACGTTTCCATTGCACAAAAAACCACTGAGAAAGTGGTGGTCGAACCGACAATGGCGGAAAAAACTTGCAGCTCGAAAGAGCAACAAAAGAAATGTAGAGCAAAACTCAAAACCGAATGAACAACAATAACCCACAAAAATTCTCTCTTTCTTCTTTTCCAAGGTGGGTGTCAAAACTAAGATCAATAAATGCATTGAATGCATTACTTTTTCCTCTTTCCCACGCCACCACCGACTCAGGTTTGGCGGGCCTTTTTCTCACAATTTTTGCTTGTAATTCGAATTTAGTAGCATGGTTAATTAGGAGCCTCCATCTTCTCTACTCCCGCCAAACTTGGCATTTAAAACTTCAAGGACATCATTTAATGTCCTTCATTAAATTTAAAACCTTCCCTTCTTATCCTTTCATCGACATGTATCCATAGGTCCCCTCCTTAGGTTAACAATAGTTTAGGTCACATTGTCCATAGTTAGGTTTCCATCTAGGTCGCAAATCATTAGGATTTGTAATAATTTCCATCCTTTAATTTATAAAATCCTCCTAGGATAGTTATTAGGTCATAGGTTAGAACTTAACCCCGTAGTATTTTACTTAATAGGTTCCAAGTAAGTTTTACCAACTTACGTTCATAACTAGTATAATTCAGGACGTTCCATCCAATGCGTATATATATACCTTGTTCACTTGCATCAAACCTCTTACTAGCCTTACGCTTTCCTAGCATTACAATTTGTATGTATTCGAAATCAAATCTTTCCATTGGCAGCATGGTGCCGAGTAATTATACCTGTAACCAGGTTCTTTAAAATTTACAACAATCTCCAGCCTGGTTCCAGACTTCATTCTAATTAGAAAGTAAATCGACAAAGTGACCACAAGGAAGGTCGAAGCATACCTTGGATCAATGGAATTGATTCAAGGTGTGTTGTCAACAAAAATATGAGTTCATCAAATACAAAAGCAAGTCTACAGTTTCACACTTTGCAAAACACAAGTTATAATGACCTCCGTCCCAAGTAAACAAAGTTACAGTAAGCAAGGGTTCAGATCAGTAACACATTTTTTTAAGATTAAAAGATATATCTTAACATAATAATCCTCATTTCCATAGTTACAACATCACGAAAAGAGGTTATCATAGTAGCTTCTAAAAATCAAGACGTTACATTCCTCCCTTCTTAAAAGAATCATCGTCCCGATGATCAAATTAGCCAATTCATAGAGTTTTTAGGACAAAATTCAGTTATCATCCTTCCATTCATAAGTTCATACCAAAAATAGATTTAATCTTTAAAACAGTGTTTTAAGATAACCGTAAAATAGACCAGTAATTGTCCATGTTTGGCAGAATTATCAGTTTTTCGAATTCAATTTCGATCAAACAAGTATGGAAAAGTAGATCTCATTTCTTCGAGATTTTCCCAAGTTGCACTTTCTTCGCTAAACTGGTCCCACTGGACCTTACATTGATTCACTTCACGATTTCTTAAGTACAACTGGTGAGTTCCCAAGACTCGAATGGGCTTAACCATGATTATTCCTGGGTCTTGGACCTGCAAGGAATTCCAATTCAGCACATGTGATAAATCTGATACGTATTTCTTAAGCAAAGAAATATGGAAAACATCATGCATTTGTGATAAAGCAGGAGGTAAAGCTAAACGATAAGCTACAGGGTTGATTATTTCAACAATTTCAAAAGGTCCCACATAACGAGGTGATAACTTGGCAGCCTTGCCAAAAGTTATAGAACTCTTTTTCGGCTTAACCCAAGAAAGACCTTCTCACCAAGTTTATAATTCCTATCAACCCGCTTTAAGTCTTGCATAACTCTTTTGCCTATTGGCAGCCTCCTTTAACCGTTCACGAATCATTTTAATTTGTTGTTCCATTTCCGTAAGGATTTCTGGCCCAATTACCTCTCTATCCTCTACGTTGTCCCAACTAACAGGGGTTCTGCATTTTCTTCCATACAATGCTTCAAAAGGTGCCATCTTTAAAGAGGCGTGGTATGTATTATTATAGGAAAATTCAACCAGCGGAAGGTATTCCTCCCATTTATACTGCTGGTCCATGCAATACATTCTTAACATATCCTCTAAAACTTGATTGACTCTTTTCATCTTGTCCATCCATTTCGGATGATATGTAGAACTGAAATTTAGTTTAGTTCCCAAGGCCGCATTAAGCATTTGCCAAAATCTTGATGTCATTCTCTGGATCTCTGTCTCGATATGATCAATTCGGGTATTCCATGCAATCTGAAAATTTCATGTACAAACCTTCTTGCTAACACTGGTGCATCGTCTTTTAAATTACCAGCAATGAAGTGTGCCACTTTGGTTAGTTTTTCGATGACAACCAGAGATGATATCATGTTTATTCCTAGACATAGGTAATCCTTGAACGAAATCCATAGTTATCACTTGCCATTTGTACTGTGGAATGTTGTGGGGGTACAATAATCGGCGGGATGCATATGTTCCACCTTAACACGCTGACATTCCAAGCAGTGTGTCACAAATTCCACCACATCCTTTTTCATTCCCTTCCAGAAATATTGTTGCTTGAGATCAGCAAGCATTTTCGTAATGCCAGGGTGTCCAGAAAAAGGTGAATTATGAAATTCAGCTAATAATTTCTTTCTTAAATCATTTGCCAAGGGTATATATACCTGTTTTCAAACCTCAAAATTCCTTCATTATCAAAAATGAAATCCTTTATACTTCACATCCTTCGGATCTGCAGAAAGTGTTGTTTTAACTTGCTGAAAATAAGAGTCAGATTCCATGACATCTTTCACCTCATCTTTAAACTGAGTTCTTAATGTTATAAGAGCAGAGATGTGCTTCCTACGACTCAGAGCATCTGCTACCCTATTTTCCTTGCCTTTAATGTAGCTTATATCAAAATCATATTGAGATAGAAATTCTAACCATCTTCGTTGTCTTGCATTCAAGTTTGGTTGAGTAAAAATATACTTCAACCCCGATGGTCAGTTTTTAGCTCAAAAGGCTTACCAAGAAGGTAATGCCTCCACATTTGAAGTGCATGAACAATGGCAGTGAGCTCTAGGTCATGTGGAGCATAATTTTATTCATGTAACTTAAGCTTTCTACTTTCATATGCTATGACATGGTCATTTTGTAATAGAATGCCTCCGAGACCCTCTCAGATGCATCTATTACAACCGTAAAATCTCCATTTGGGTCGGTATAGTAATAGGTGTTAGTAGTTAATCGATCCTTTAAAATTTTAAAGGCAGATTCACATTTTTCATTCCAAACAAATTTCTTATCTTTCTTTTGTAATGAAGTGATTGGTGCAGCAATTTTGAAAAGTCCTTAACGAACTTTCTATAGTATCCTGCTAGGCCCATGAAGCTTCTTACTTCATGCATGTTCTTAGGCGCAGGCCACTCAGTTATAGCTGATCTTTGAAGGGTCTACAACTATCCCATTCTTGCTTATAACATGTCCCAAATAATGCACTTCTGCATCATAAAAGGAACATTTAGACAATTTACCATACAACCTTCTCTTCCTCAAAATTTCCAGTACTACCTTTAAATGCTCTTGATGCTCTTCGACATTTTTGGAGTATATAAGAATGTCATCCAAGAATACAAGCACAAACTTGTCCAAGTATTCTTGAAAAATATTGTTCATCAAATTCATGAAGGCAACAGGTGCATTCGTCAACCCAAAAGGTAACACTGTGAATTCATAATGTCCGTACCTTGTTCTAAAAGTTGTTTTATGAATATCTTCCTCCTTTATTCTCAACTGATGATATCCAGATCGAAGATCTATTTTTGAATAAACTGATGCTCCACGCATCTGGTCGAATAGATCGTCAATCCTAGGAAGTGGATATCGATTCTTAATGGTTGCCTTATTCAACATTCTGTAATCAATGCACAATCTAAGTGTGTCATCCTTCTTCTTTACAAAAATTACCGGCGCTCCCCATGGTGAGATGCTCGGTCTTATCAACCCTTTGGTCAAAAGTTCTTATAACTGAGCCTTAAGTTCCACCAACTCAAGGGTGGTCATTCTATAGGGTGCCTTAGATATGGGTTCGGTTCCTGGCTTGATCTCTATTGCAAAGTCAAACTCCCGTTTGGGTGGAAGACCTGGTAACTCCTCCGGAAATACATCACTGAAATCTCTTAACAATGGATACTTTTCCATAAAATCATTATCTTCCTCAGCATTTTCTATCATTCTTACGGCATACAAAGTGCAACCTCTATTTTTAGCCCTTTTTAGTTGCATAGCTAGTTAGTTTCCTAACTGCAACCCCACGCTTTACACCCTGAATGACTGTTACTTTCTGCAGGTCATCAAAACAACAAATCTATTTTTCATAACAATCGACCTTCACCTTATGTTCCACCAACCAATTAACACCTATAATTATATCATATGACCCTAAAGGAGTAACATACAGGTCAACTTCTGTGGAGAAACTGGGCAGGTCAAGGATTGCCCCAAAAAGACACATATCGACTGTATGGACAACATTATTTCCATAATGCACTGTCCATGTCTTATCCATTCATTCAGCTTTCCTTTTTAATTTCATTGCTAGCTTAGTAGATATAAAACATTCAGTAGCTCCAGTATCAAAAAGTATGACTACAGGTGTACCGAATAACTTACCTAGAACTTCTATGGGTGTGACTTGCTTTTCAGCTTGTTTGTTAGCCACCACAGCATGTATCCTGTGCTGCTGATCATGATCATCCTTCTTCAAAGGACAAGTGACTCACGTAATGGTCCTTTCCATAGTTGAAACAGCCTCCGATGGGCCCCTTCCTAGGCTCAAATTTATTTCCAGCCTTGAAGTTATCATTCTGGCTTCCATAGGACTTTTGTCCATTACCACTAATTTTTGCAAAGCCGCTCCACACACTATTAATAGGTTTGTTCATTACTATTTTCTTATTGTTATCCACAACAATTTTGTTTTTCATACCAAACCTTTTCCAGTGGTCCTTTTTGGTGTGCGAGAGATGAAGAAGAGTTGGGAATCTTCTTCCTAATCTCCTCCCTATGAGCAGAGATTGCTCTCAATTTCTGTTCTTGTCTTATTGCCTTTTCGACAACTCCTTCCATAGTGGTCAGACCGTGGACATCCACCTCGCCACCAATGATGGGATTCAGTCCCATTATGAACTTTCATATCCTGAACTTCTCGTCAGCTTGGTACTCATGGTACATACTTAAGGAGTTTAGTAAACCCTTCCCAGTATTCTATCACCATCAGCCTTCCTTGAGACAAGTTCTGAAATTCAGTCATTTTCTGATCAAAAAGAGTTGAGGCAGCCATCGTTGCCTAAAGTAACTTTTAAATTGATCCCAAGTTATGTCTGTTTGACAATGTTCAACTCAACCTTACGGTTGTCCCACCATGATGATGCTTCATGAGAAAGTTGATATGCTCCCCATATCGCTTTGGTCTCCTCGGAGAAGTTTCTTATTGCAAAGTACTTCTCCATTTCACTGAGCCAATTTTCAGCCCGTCCCCAAGTGTGGTTCCATCAAACTTTGGAGGACTTATTCTTTTTATATCATTTGTGAGTTCAGCCATTAATCTTGCCCTTTTATTTTTAGGATGATTAGGAACGTTCACGTTACTATTATCAACACCCGGATTTCCTCCATTGGTGTTGTCCACAGGAGGTGGCTGATCATTTATACCAGCATCTTCTTCTTCCTCCTCCTCATTGCCCATTGCTTGTTGTTCCAAAATAGTCAAACGATCTCTCGTATCTAGTAGGGCAGCAAGGATCTCATCTAGTTTTTGGGTAGTAGCTGCTTCTCCACCCGGTAGCGGGTTGTTTCGCAACATTTCCTCTTGTTCTAACCATTTTCTGTTCAATAAGAAAATGTAAACCTTATTAAATTGTGGACTCATTAGGTCCAAGAGCTGCAACCTTCAGCTCTGATACCAAGATGTAACATTCCCATTTTAAGACATTAGAACAAGGGAATTTATTTATATATATATAATATATATATTCTCTATTCTAATTTATGTAATTCAGAACACACGACCAAGTTTTAATAATTGTTCTCTATCCAAATAATGTAATTTAGAACACACAATACTTTTAAAACCAATGTTCTCTATTCACATATTTATAATATGGAACACACATTCAATGCCATTCAATCATATAACAGATACCATTTGTTGTTGTAATGACTCGAAGAACTACCGATCTCCCATTTCATGGCTCGGAGTTTCATCGATCTCTCATCTCATGACTCGGCTACTTACCGATCCTTCATGTTAATCCATGCATTGTATACTAAGTATACTTGGTTCTCTTTACCATTTTTGGTTATTGAAGTGTTCCATTTAAGAGGCCTATCTGAATATCTATTACCGATATTCATCTGAAATCCTGCTTCTTAAACCAGGTGATTAGGACAACGCAACCAAGCAACTTGCGATACTTTGGCCAAAGATTTTCACATGCTTAGCATGATCATATTCCTAGACGTTATACACATCAATGGAATACGTCCTTCACCTCACTTCATCTGTTATCTAGAATGGTCTTTTCTGACTTCTGTCAGTCCTCTTGTCCAAGGTTAAACTTTAACCCAAGATAGCAATATGAAAGAGTATAGGGAGGCACTCGTGGTGACTAAAGGTACGCAGACATACTTTTCGACCCTAGTCGACTGCGTGTGTCTAGTTACCTTTAGTCTTCCTGAGTCACTCCGTATACAAGGTCACATTCCTAACTTGGTCCAAAGTAACTTGGTCCAAGCTTATGTAAACTTTGATGATTCGATTCGGAAGGGTGTTGTAACATGTCAGCTGCAACATTGTGTCATCATGAAGGCCCCACCTTCATGAAGACACCATATTGCAGCTGGCGTGTGCCAATGTCCTATGGAATCCTCCCATCAAGGGTTACACATCCAGCTAAAAGTGTGATTAGATTCTTAACTTTAATTTTATTAAGAATGAGTTTCAGCAACCGTGTTGATCCTCTAACCTCACTGTTCATTACAATAGCATAGCTAGAAAAGACTTGAATTGTCTCATAGCTTAATATACATTCACCCTTCCTTACCGAAGGATTGCATATTTTCATCTTAGTTCTTTAATTTAAGCTTCAGACTTATAGTCCACTACAACTTAACGTAGTAAGATCAACTTACTAAGCTTAACCAAGTTTTATTCGCAACTGATTTTAAATTCAGAATTCCATTTCATTAGACGTCATTTGAATGAGGCCTATTCCCAATTGAATGTATTCATTTATTCACTATAACCTTACTTCAGTTAAGGTTTGTTATGAGGAGATATGATTCCTCATACCAAATATCCTTTTGACCAAAACATCCCAAAGAATATTAACGAAATCAGAATACAGAATTCAATTGTCCCTTTATTAATATTCATTAGTTTATAATCTAATTCCGAATATTATTCATTTAAGAGTTCATATTTATTTTACTCTTTTACTAATGTCAATTTAAAATCCATATTGACCTAAGTATTAATTAATTGCACGTTCCAACTTAAAAGTTGTATTTAAGTAAAGAATAGACATTATGTCCCTTTAAATCTAACAACCATCATTTGAATAAGTACAAATTCAACGAATAAAATTATATTCTCAATCATATTCAAATAGTTCCAAGGTGGTACAACCATTAAAATAACACACCTTCCCCTTTTACTCATTCCTCAAGATTAAAATTTATACATTTTACAAGTCCATACAACCGGACTTCATTCATGCCAAACAACATTAACAACTCGAAAAGAAAGAAGAATACAACTTTTTCTTTTTCCATTTCCCGGAGAAGAATAATAAAATCTCAGAAAAGATCCATCCCTTAGTTAATCAGAAGAAGCATCATAAAACAACATGTCTTCATTTTTACTCATGGAATCCATCTGCAAAATTTACTTGCACGGGTCAGTTCATCGAACTGAGCATATTAAGCACTTATCATTAAAATGAGGTGCTCTTGATTAACTGTCTCAATAAAAGAACTCTGCTTTTATGAAATGTTTTTGAAATTGAGATGGACATCATCTACGCATTAATTGCCGATAAGGATGAACAATTTAACAACCAAATCCCAATAATTATCATCACAATCAGACAATAAGATTTACTAACAACTTTTTCCCAAATAATTACTGTAAACACGCAACACTTTATTCACATTTCCTTACTGTTTTCTTCCAATAACGCAAGGAGTTCATTCCAGATTTAGACAATTACTACCAAGAGTATTTTCTCTAAATAGTTCCAGATTAAAAGCATCTGTAAGAACTGATACACACACACACACACACACATGCAATTATATCAACCCATTTCATCATATAGATGGATTTGAATTTAATTAAGAACTTTATTACCTATATCAATTATTATCAATTCATTCCTCATTATAGATGGGATTTCAAAGAAAGAATTTAATTAAAAATTTAAATAGAACTCCTTCCCTTTTATACTACTCATTTAATTTCAACCAAATCAAAGTAGAAGAGAAAGGTAGTCATACACCGTGACAACACTGGTGTTATTTCCCAGAATTCAACAAACAACATAGTACTTCTTTCAATTTAGAAAGGAAGAAAAACAAAGATAAAATGCAGTTGCTTACGCCAAAGGCAGTGGGAAATTTATTCAATATCAAATAATATAAATTCAAACTGGATAAGAGAAGAAAATAATTATTACTTCCGATTACCCACTCAATAATCTCTTTCTTTTCATCACAACCAAACTGGATGATTTAAACAAGAAGAGATAACAATCAATGGTAACAGTCAAGAGAGAGAACAATTAAAGTCAATAATCGAATGAAAGGAAGAAGATTCATATTACCTCTTCTCATTGCTTAGCCGAGTATCAACTATTTAGTACAAGACTGTTTCCAATAGGGTAATTCTTCTATACAAGACTATTACAGTATTCATAATTTACTAACTACCATTCAAGGAAGTATTCCAGAATTCATTTTGCATCTGACCCGCAAGTATCAATAACAATTGAATCTTCCAATTAAAATTGTTTCCATTAATTATTCACCAAAAACAGACACATCCATCTAGGTATGAAAAGTAAGAGTGTACAACAAGGCTATATGACCATGATTTCACTGTAATAAATAAAGAAACCATTTTTCAACCACAAGAGTAAGAATCTACTCAAGTTCAGTTCCAATCAAACACAATGAAGAAGTTCAAATATGCAGTTCATATATATATATATATATATATATATATATATATATATATATATATATTCACCATTGAATTCAAAGAAGAAATAAAATGATACGCTCTATTCCATCCATCAAATAACCAAGTTACTTTCCAGGTTTAAATAAATTATTTCCCAACAATCATTCATGGATTTCAAAACCAAATAAGGAGACATTGTATCATTTTACATCAGGCAAGAGTAAGGATGATACAATAAATCCGATGTCCCTAAAAGATTCGCATCCCATACACTGTAATACGATAAGAGAAATAGTTCACACAAACAGTTCTATCTAAGCATTCTCACGGTTTTTCAAAACCATTACGCACACAAAACTTAGAAAACAATTTACACATCACTGTTGCCTTCATCAAATCAAACCCATAATGGGTGATAAAACCGAATACCCATTACATTTCAAAATTCAAACAACAGAGATAGATTTCATTTCATTTACCATTTCAGTAAAGAAAATACCCATTTTCTCTAGTATGCATCAAGAAAATACCCAAATCGTATTTGTCTTCAAACGACAACTCAAACCAGAAATCACATCAAAACATATCAACATTTTATTTTTACAAGAACACACAGTTATAAGAGCAGAGTTCTTTTAATGAAGATGCTTAACAAAGAGCAAAATGGTTTAAAGAAAAGAGCCTAACATGCCTGTATATTTTTTGGTTAGCTCGTAGAAGATCACAGCCGAGCTTCTCCCAAATTTCTTCCCTCCAACAAGTTATTAAACCAGGTCTCTTAACTTCTTCCACGTTTCCACAGACTCCAGAAACCACTCGGAGATGGTCGAACCGACAATGGCCGGAAGCAAACTTGCAGGCTCGAAAGAGCAACAAAAGAAATGCAGAGCAAAAACTCAAAACCCGAATGAACAACAATAACCCACAAAATTCCTCTTTCTTCTTTCCAAGGCGGGTGGGTGTCAAAACCAAGATCAATAAATGCATTGAATGCATTACTTTTTCCTCTTTCCCCACGCCACCACCGACTCAGG
Organism: Taxus wallichiana var. yunnanensis; assembly: GCA_018340775.1. Taxonomy (NCBI): domain Eukaryota; kingdom Viridiplantae; phylum Streptophyta; class Pinopsida; order Cupressales; family Taxaceae; genus Taxus; species Taxus wallichiana. The sequence continues at coordinate 1,066,744,497 of CM031240.1, forward strand.
TTTGGCGGGCCTTTTTCTCACAATTTTGCTTGTAATTTGAATTTAGTAGCATGGTTAATTAGGAGCCTCCATCTTCTCTGCTCCCGCCAAACTTGGTGTTTAAAACTTCAAGGACATCATTTAATGTCCTTCATTAAATTTAAAACCTTCCCTTCTTATCCTTTCATCGACATGTATCCATAGGTCCCCTCCTTAGGTTAACAATAGTTTAGGTCACATTGTCCATAGTTAGGTTTCCATCTAGGTCGCAAATCATTAGGATTTGTAATAATTTACATCCTCTTAATTTATAAAATCCTCCTAGGATAGTTATTAGGTCATAGGTTAGAACTTAACCCGTAGTATTTTACTTAATAGGTTCCAAGTAAGTTTTACCAACTTACGTTCATAACCAGTATAATTCAGACGACGTCCCGCCCAATGCGCATATATATATACCTATACCTTTTATGCATCAAACCCCTTCTTACTGCCTTACGCTTTCCGGCATTACAATTTGTATGTAGTTTAGAAATCGAATCTTTCCATTGGCAGCATGGTGCCGAGTAATTATACCTGTAACCAGGTTCTTTAAAATTTATAACAATCTCCACTGGTTCCAGACTTTGTTCTAATTAGAAAGTAAATCGACAAAGTGACCACAAGGAAGGCCGAAGCATACCTTGGATCAATGGAATTGATTCAAGGTGTGTTGTCAACAAAAATATGAGTTCATCAAATACAAAAGCAAGTCTGTAGTTTCACACTTTGCAAAACACAAGTTATAATGACCTCCGTCCCAAGTAAACAAAGTTACAGTAAGCAAGGGTTCAGATCAGTAACACATTCTTTTTAAGATTAAAAGATATATCTTAACATAATAATCCTCATACAATTGTGAGACATTCGGGCAAGTGGATAAAATAACCACTTGTTTCCATATCCCTACTCTACATGATGACACTCTAAAAGAGCTCTTATCCTTAGCCAAGTTCTAATTTTATCTAGTTTTTTTGGGGTTAGTGTGGTGTGCTAAAAGCAGCGGATGACGACGACGATCCAAGAACTTGCTTCCACAAACATATAACCCGAAATTTTGACTAAATTTTTTTATTTAAATTATTTTACTTCGTTTCCATGATTCATGTCATGCATTCATTAGAGAAAAGTTTGCTAAACGTCTTTAGTGTCATATCTTATGTTTCGTCATAATACAATTGTTCTATATTCTTATATGATGGCCCGTTTGCAAATAAATTCTTTCAAGATAATGTATTTGTATCTGTGCTTGACAGACATCAATAGTTTTATATTTTACATTTGAGGTATTATATTTAATCTTTATTTTGAATACATAAATACTATATATATATAATTATAATCTCAAAATGAGATATATATGCCACTCATTATATGCACAGCATAGGGTTTAATATTTTATCGTATAAAATCATGTTAAGTGTACTAAAAATGTGAAAATATTTTTAATATTGTAAACATTCAAGTTTACTTTCTTTAATGTGGATTATTCATATTTGAAAATTGCACAAAAAGTCAAGAGATTTAAAAAAGGTAACACATTCCAAATTAAGTTTGAAAAGATATGGTTGGGGGTGGGTGGCTTTAATAGCCACCTGCCATAAAATATTAACTCCATTCCCTTTGACGTGCGGGCTACCCCAAACTGGCCGCATATCACCATTTATTCCACTTTAGATTTTGCAAATCTTATGCTTTACACAGTCGGCCTGCTGTTTGATTCTGTCCTGGCCGCATGAATTCAATGTGGTGGTTATAGATGAAGCTACAGACCAGTGAAGCAGGCGTGTAATCTATTTTATTTGGCCCTGGCCGCGCGAGCTATTTGGGAGGGTGTAGAAGAAGCTACAGGCGAGTGGAGCAAGCGGGGTTACCTCCATTTTCATTGGGTGCTGCGAGGTGTGCTCTTGGCGCGAATCTGCCGCTGCGCATGTGAGAAAAATGGCCAGTAAGAAATAAAACAAAGCCCCCTTTTTTTTGAGCGCTTAAAACAAGCAGGTTGTCAAACTATGTTGTTATCTCATTCGATATCGAATGCATCCTCAAATTGAGAATTCGTCTCCAAGATATTTTTATCAAAATCGATTAAGGGACAGTGAGAGTGTCACGAGGAGACTGAAGAAATTTATTACAAAGATTCTCTATCGAGACCTCGCCTGTTTTACAATGTAGTTCGTGGAGGAGAATCTCAAAGAGGCGGATCTGTTTCATATTAGAATATTCATGGAGCACAGTTTGCTTCGCAATTATATGAACATTCATAGACCTTGGGAGGCGCATACATTACTTATACATACGTATGTTCCATTGCATATATAATTAATAAAATTTCTTGGCTGCGGTTCATATTAGTATACTTTGTTAATATAAAAGAAATATTAATAGTATATTGGTATTAATATAATTTAATAATAGTAATTCCCTTAAGTTTAATATTACTTTAATATGAATTATATTTAAAATATTAGTTTCCTTATTATGCATTAAGGAGTATTGAGTAATGATCTTAATGAGTTTATAGTCTTTGCATTAAAATTTCTTTCTACACAATTTAATAGACATTGCACGGGATTTCAAAAAGGTCTGATTTCATTTCCCTTAATACTTTGCAAATGGATTTTCAATAATTTCTTAAATGAGGAAGAACATAATTGAGCTAGAACTTAAATTATTTCATTGGCATATTGAGGGCTAATTAAAAACTTAAATCTTTCCATCAACAATACAAGAAGAGAAAATACACTAATATTCCACTTTTCCAATACACCTCTTTTAAGTAACAAAATGAAATTCAATATTTTTTTTTGAGTAAAATTTCCCAACATTCCTCAAGAGGGTTTCAACCATATTTCTATTAAGTTTTAGAGTAAGAACTACTAACATTTCAACAAGATCAACACACTCATATGAGGTTCCAAGCCAAGTAAAGGAGAATAAATAAGTTGTCTTTCCTTGACTTTCAATTCCATCCACATTACAACCTTACTAATGAAGATCAATACAACTTTCCTTCAAAATCTTGTTACAACATTTTCCATTTTATGTGGGAACAAATTTACAATAAATGGAAGCTAAAATACAAAGCAATATTACACTTTCTTCCACTCTAGGTGGGCAAATCTACAAAGTAGTTACACATTGTCATCAACAAGGCTCCAATGCTACAAACATCAACAAGGTAGCTCCTTGATAGTTTTCTTGATTCACAACAAAATAAGGGGAGTGGCAATGCTCTCCTCCCAACCAAGATACTCAATGGAGAAGAGAAGCCATCCTCTCCATTTATTTCGCCCCGAGCCCCAAACCACATTTACAATGGGAGAAAATCCAACTCATGGCAACTACTAGCTTCCACATAACTCAACATAAAATTTCACATTCATTCCATAATCCTTCAAAACAAAATCAACAACACAACAAGAGGGAAAACAATCACAACAACAAGTCACAAGGCTTATCAAGAAAGCCATAAGAGTAAGACCTATGGGGAGGCCACTTATGCCTCCCAATGGGAATGGGTGCCACCTAAAAGCCTCCAATGCAAAACACAATACCCCTAACAACTCTTATGCCTCCCTCAAGTACCCCTTATCCCTCCATTCACTCTTATGCCTCCCTCAACTCTTATGGCTCCCCCAAATTAAGAACAATAAGAAAATGCAAGCATTTCTCATACTAGGTGGGCACCCAACCCAAACTCCCTCCTCAAGAAAATGATCTCTTATGCCTCCCTCAAATAAACTCCCCATAGTCTCCTCCCACTCCCAACTTAGGCATTCTACCCATTCCCAACAAGCATTTCAAACAACAATATTCAACACAACATATATACTCATTCATATAACAAAAAGAAGAAAACATAATACAAACAAAGGTGAAGCTCCTACCTTTCCATGGTAGAGCTTGTTCCAAGTATGAAGTCTCAAATCCCTCCAAAGATCAAGCAAGCATCCACAAGCTCCAACAAAATTCCCACAAGTATCAACAAGCTCCAAAAATCCACAACTCCTTCGAAAACTCTCTCCTCTCCAAAATAAAAGAGACTAAAAATGAAACCTCCAACCCCAAAACAAACAAGAGGATCAAATAAATAGAGAAAAGAGAAGGAGGGATGATGTGGCTCAAGTAGGATGCCACCTCCTTTTCCCTCCACTCCACATCATTTGGTCAACCTCGTATTTCAATGCACCATTAATAAGTGGTTGAAAGAAAGGCAAGCACCTTACACACTCCATCTAAACCCACTTCCTCAAAGGACAAAATTAAATTTTTGAAAGAAAGTGCAATTAATATTTTACCCTTTTATCCCCCAAAACACCTAAAAGACCCTAAATTTGGCCTTCCAACCCATGGGTAGGGGCATGGGGTTTTAAGAGGTGTGGGACAAGTTTGACTTGTCCCATTAAGCTTTGAAATTTGGCCTCTAAGGCCAAATTCGAGTTTCCCATGTGGGGTAGAGTGTGTTACACTCAAAACTCAAACACACATCAATCCACACAAAATCCCAAGTAAATCAAGCCTAATAAATGAACTCTCTTTTGGTCATATCCCTTAATTAGTTTAAGACAAATTCAAATTAGCTTAAATAAGACACTACAACCCATGACTAATAAAGGGGTAAACACCAATCCAAAGAATATAAATAATAACACAAGTAAAATTTCACTTACTAAGAGAAACACATATTAACATAATAGAAAGGGAAATTAAAACAAAACAACACATGACCCTAGGTCACAATTTTTCCTTAACCAAATAATTCTAACACACACACAATTACTTGTTGTCATGGTGACCTTAGCTGGATTCTTCTCGAATTCCAATGTGGTTGGTCTCCACTCCCCAATATTGTTGTGAATATAATATACCCGCAGTAATGAGAGAATACCTCCTTCGGCTGTTGGCCACATTAAAACATTCATGCCAAATATACAATATAATCTAAAATAAATGACACATGGTTTACTTATCATCTATGCAAGTATGATATCACTTACACTTTCTAGCACATTTCTATTTCACATTTCATTTATGTCAAAACGATCATCACATTAGTCCAATTATCAAGTTCTACTCAATATGATTAAACATATCACATGTCATAATTAAAGATAAATAACCATGTCAAAACTATACAAATATAATCTTCAAATGTCCACCAATAGACCATATGCATCATATAAAGATCAAATCAATAACAATCCAAATTAATCATGATATCTACTAGCATGCTAAATCAAGAAGCCATAATAAATCCATAAGTGAAGTAATCATCTAGAAAACAACAAAACAAAATGGTGTCGAAGGGAAGTGGGCACTACGGTTATACAAGGTTGTACATATAATATATCGATTTAAACATACATGCAATGAAAGCGGATATTCTACCAAAAGAATTATACAAAATAAGAGATATAAATCAACACGGATCTAACGTGGTTCACCCAAAGTGTGGGATGCATCCACCAAGAAACATGCCAATTTATTACCCAAAGCTTTAACAAGATATACAATTGAAGATTTGTAATCTTCCACACCTTTTAGATGTACTGGTACTTTCTTTCACTCAAGATTTTGCTTCTTCTCCAATAATTCCCTCTCTCACAATTATTCTTACAACAATCATCAACTTATTCAATTCTCTACTTCTAAACCCTAGCTTTCATGCTTATATAGGTATATACAAACTTAGGGCACTTAGCCATGCAATTATAATCAATAGATCTTCTTTTATGCTAAAATTAGATCTAATTCCCGTGAGTTAATTAAAACACTCACACATAGGTAACCAATGTTGATTCCCCCTTGCCTGACTAATACTGGTCCCTCCTTAACCGATTTCGATTACTATATTTCCTGCAAGTTTGATATTGCATTCTAATCTAAAGTAATTGAGCTCCACAGCTTAGTTCAATCTCCCACTTGGAGATAAATTACTACACTATATGTGTACATCATCATTCTTAAATCCTTTTCTTAGCTTTCTTTCTTCTTCTTCAAGTTTCAAACCTAAAGACCAACAAAAGTGGAGTGTAGCTCTAAATTCTCTTTTGCTAATGGATTCATTAGCATATTCATAGGGTTTTCACTCGTATGAATCTTCTCGTTTCATTGTCCATTCTCTAATACTTGCCGTATGAAATGATACCTCAATCGAATGTGTTTCATTATAGAATGAAATGTTGAGTTCTTTGCTAAATGAATTACACTGATTGTCCCTGAACAATTTGCAATCATCTTGCTCCTTTCCCAACTCTTCATGAACTTGCTCATCCATATCATTTCTTACTAGCCTCAGTAGCCGCATGCACACATCCGCCCTTTGTAGTAGACAAAGTCACAACCTTTTGCAATCTTGAAATCCAACTAACTCTCATTCCACCTACTATGAAAATATATCTAGTAGTACTCCTTCTACCATTCGGATCCCCAGCCATATCCAAATCAACATGGCCACATAAATAAATATCTCGAACCTCTATAGCATAACTACATGCTAGATGTCCCTCTTAAATACACGAGTATCCATTGGACTACTTTCCAATGCTCTTTACCCGGATTAGAGATAATCTACTCACAACTCCCACTACCCTGTGTAAGGTCCGGTCTAGTACAAACCATAACATACATGAGACTCCCCATTTGTTGAAGCATATGGTACTTGTGTGTATGTATTTGACCTCCTCATGTGATGAAAGACATTGATTTTTGCTCAATTTGAAGTGTCCTGCCATAGGTGTACTTGCATGTTTTGAATCTTTCATGTTAACCCTTTCCAACACCTTATTGATATAAGCCTCCCAAGACAAATACAATTTCTTGTTCTTCCTATCTTTACGTATTTGCATGCCAAGGATTCTTTTTTACACTCCTAAATCTTCATAGCAAATGTGTGAGCTAGCTTTCCTTAAGCTCACCAATATTCTCCGCATACTAAATCCTACAATAAGCATATCATCCATATACAGTAACAAAATAATATAGCTCTCACTTTTAAGCTTCTTAAAATAAACACAATTGTCAAATTCACATCTCAAATAACCATGCTCATGCATGAAACTATCAAACCTCGTGTACCATTGCCTTGGAGCTTGCTTGAGCCCATATAGACTCTTTTTCAACTCTGCACACTAATTTCTCCTTACCCTTGACTTCATACCCAAATAACGATTACATATAAATCTCTTCATCCAAATCACCATGAAGGAAAGTCATCTTCACATCTAGTTGCTCTAAATGTAAATCATGTACTATGCAACTAAACTTAATATAGTACAAATAAAAGTCATCTTTACAACATGAAAAATATTTCACCAAAGTCAATACTACTTTACGTGTAAATCCCTTTACTACAAGCCTTGTCTTGTACCTTTTATGTCCACCATCTTCTTCCTTGATCTTATAAACCCACTTGTTTCTGCAATGTCCTCTTACTGCTAAAGAACTTAACCAAATCCCAAGTTTGGTTTTGTTCCAAGGAGTTCATCTCCTCATTCATGCCATGCTCCCACTAGATGCGAGTCTTATCCTACATTGCTTCTTCAAAACTTTATGGTTCACCATTATCAGTTAATAATAAATAAGATAGAGAAGGTGTAAATCTTTTTGGAGGTTTACTTACTCTTTGTGACCTTCTCATAGAAGTTTGGGGTACTAGAGGCACATTCTGGACCTCTTGAACATTTATATCCAAATCGATGATAGTGACCGACGCCGGTCACACTGTAATCGACGGCGTCGGTAACGCTAACGATGTCGGTTTGGTCTTTTGAAACCGAGCATCTTGGTTTATTTATACGATGTCGGTTAGGGGTCAACCGACACCGATTACTGTGTAACCATGTCAATATTAATTTTAAATCTGAGAGTTCATTTTCATTCACAAACTTCTCAACCGGTTCGTCTTTGGGTACCAAAATTTGATCCCTGTACATTCTCTTTTCATTCCATTTAATATCACAACTCCTAATAATTTTAGAATTCTATAAATCCAAAAAAAGAATCCAAAAGTCATCGGATCCATAACCAATGAAAGTGCATCTCTTGGATTTTGCATCCAACTTTTTCCTATTTTCTTTATCAATGTGTACAAAATCTTGAACCAAAAACTTTAAGAAAAGAAAGATCTACCTCTTTTCTAGTCCAAGATTTCTCTCGGTATTCCTCCATCTAGTGAACTTCAAGGCCCATGGTTAATCAAATAAACCAATGTATTAACTCCTTCCGCCCAAAGCTGCAAGGGTAATCTAGAATGTATCCTCATACTTCTAAAGCATGTTCCATGAGTATCCTGTTAATTCTTTCTGCAACACCATTCTCTTGTGGTGTTCTTGGAACCATTCTTTCTCTTCGTATTCCATTCACTAAACAATAATCATTGAATTACTTCTACAATATTCACCACCATTGTCGGATCTAAGACACTTTAACTTTGAATTTAATTCATTCTCAACAAGAGTTTTTCATCTTTTACAAGTATCAAAAACATCATAATTTTGTTTAATACAATAAATCCATACCTTTCTTGTAGCATCATCAATGAATGTAACATAATATTGAGATCCTCCATGAGAATCTACCTGAAGTGGTCCCCACACATTTGAGTGCACAAGCTCCAATTTTTGCTCTTTCTTAGTTGCCCAACTTTGAGAAATCTCACCCTCTTTTGCTTTCCAAAGATACAATGCTCACAAAAATCAAGATCTAAATCTTTCAAATATGATAACTTACCCTTATTATTTAAGATCTAAATTCCTTTTTGACTCATATGGCCCAACCGATTATGCCACATGCATGCATCCGAATTTGAAGTAGATAATGTAGAAAATGACTCAAGTAACACATGTGGATAAATATAACATTCCTACCTTTTACCTTTTGACACAACAAAAACACCATTGGTGACTTTCTAAGAGTCTGCTGTGAATGTAACCATGCAACCAACTTCACCTAGTTTTCCTGTAGAAATAAAATTCCTCTTGAGGCTTGACACATACCTCACATCTTTCAATATCCATGTATTTTTATTCTACAATTTTAGATGAATTTCCCTTTACCTGCAGTAATACCTGCAAGGTTCATCATCACCCAAATAAACATGTCCAAAATTGCCCTGGGCATAATTTTTGAAAGTAACCCTTATTAGGGAATGCATGGAAAGAAACTCTTAATGTAAAACCCATGATTTTATTCTATTATCCAAAGAAAGAATAAGAGCATCTTGCATTACCTTTCTGTAATATTTGCCGATTTATTTGACTCTTTACCTTTGTCTAGATGCTTTAGTTCTTTTTATCCTTTGACCAACAATATTTCTTTACATGTCATTTCCTTCCACATTTCAAATAGGTAATTCCCTTACCTTTGGATTTAGATCTTCCATCCCTTGAATTTCATTTCCCATTATTCTCACTCTTGGATCTTTCCTTCTATCTGCCTCTGCTTTCTACATTCAAAGCATTCCCAAGATGATTCCTCTGTACATTTCTGTGAATTTCTTCATTCAAGATTATACTAACCACATCATCAAACTTCAAAATATTATTAGCAGATGATGTATTACTAACAACCATTACCAAGTTATCCCAAATATCAAGCAAAGAACATAAGAATAAAAGTGATTTTACTTCATCATCAAATGGAATATCAATCGATTTTAACTGATTTACAATAGATCAGAAATCATTCAAATGACTAGATGCATATCCACCTTCATGCATCTTAGAACTAAATAGTTTCTTCATCAAATAAAATTTATTTGAAGCACTAGGTTTTTCATATAAATTAGCAAGAGATTTCATTAACTCTACCATAGAAGTCGCTTCTGTAATATTGGAAGCCACAGATGTTGTTAGGCTCAATCTTATAGATCCCAAAGCCTTTTTGTCAAGAATCTTCCATTCTTCATCAATCATCTTTGTAGGTCTAGACTTTTCATCCAATAGTAAGTATAAATCTCTTTGATATAGATAATCCTCAATCTACATCTTCCATAATTGATAATTTAGTCGTCAAACTTCTCTACCTTGTATTTATTTTCTCGCTTTGCCATTCATTGTAACTCCCACTCAATCAAAAACCCTCTATGATTAAACTCATCAACACATAAAACCCTCAAACAAATCTTGATGATACCATTTGTTGGGATTAGCACAAGGTTGTACAAATAATATATCAGATCTAAACATACATGCAATGAAAGCGGATATTCTACTAGAAGAATTATACAAAACAAGAGATATAAATCAACACCAAATTTAACGTGGTTCACCCAATGTGGGCTACATCCACCAAGAAACAAGCCCAATCTATTATCTAAAGCTTTGAAAAGATATACAATCTTCCACACCTCTCAGATGTACAATACTTTCTTTCACTCAAGTTTTTGCTTCTTCTCCAAGAATTCTCTCTCTCACAATTATTCTCACAATAATCATCAACTTATTCAATTCCCTATTTGTAAACCCTAGCTTTCATGATTATATAGGCATATACAAACTTAGGGCACTTAGCCATGTAATTACAATCAATAGATATGCTTTTATGCTAAAATTAGATCTAATTCCCATGATTTAATTAAAACAATCACACACAGTAATCGATGTCGGTTTCCCCTTTCCTAACCGATGTCGGTCATAGGTGACCGATGCCGATCGCTCCTTAACCGATGTCGGTTACTGTATTTCCTGCAAGTTTGATATTGCATGCTAATCGAAGTAATTGAGCTCCACAACTCAACAAGTCTTTTATCGACTTCATGCAAATGGTCCAAACTACAACTTGAAGTCTATTCTTAGACTTATGTCTATCTTTATCCTCCTTTGTCTTGCGTTTTCTTATCCATGCTTACCCTTACTGCATGTCTTTCCTTCTTTATCTTTGTCATCCTTTCCTTACGTGCGTATCCCTTATCTTGCTTTGTGTGCCCACTCCTTCTCTTTGCACTTGCTCCTTCTATGCATTTCTATTGTGCCCATCCTCTTCAAAGTTCTATATGTCCTTCTAAAGAATAGTGGATCATGAATAAACAATGCTTAGCCCTATCAAGAATCAAAGAATAAAGAATACAAAATTATGGGTCAAACACAATAATTTTAAACAAACATCAAAGTCAAGGGTTTTATGCTTGGTCAAAGAGAACCCGTAAAACTCCCATTAAATGGAGGACCTCACAAAATTGTGAGGATACTCTTTGTGATCATTAGTGTACTCTTTTGGGATAATCTCTCCATGTTATATGGCCATCAAGTAATAGTTGTGCAGGAAAAACTAATTTGATGACTATGTTCTTCAAATATAGGGCTCCAAAATCTAGCTCACATTTCTAAAAATCATAGTTATTTGGGAAGATAGTTCCCTGGATGGAGTCACCCCAAGGAATCAAACTGAAACACGCACTCGTAAATCCATTTTGGGCTCTACTAGAAATGGAGAATGAAGATTGTGGGTTCTAGATTCTTGGGAGGGAGGTAAGTTTAAGGAGTATGAACATAGGATGTTGGAAGGTACCGGGGTATAATATCCCTTAGAAGATCTAACAATTGATGAGGCCTCGTTAGAAGGATGGAATGGCGTCACACAAAAATACAAAGATAAGAAGGGGTTGAGTTTGGATCAACCATGTGTTAGATTATCAAGGAGCACCACATTGAAGGAATCACTTGATCTAGAATTATTAGGTGATTTCATTCATTTTAGTTCTCTCATATTACTGTTCCTAGTTTTGATGGTATTTTTATAGGACAAATTGTCCTCTCACCGATATTTCATTGTTTGTTTGTTGTTGATTAACGGTTGGTTCATGGATTGGATTGGTGTAACCCAATTACTTTTGATTTTTGTGTTTGTCCATCTAATTATCATATCTTCGTTAGATTCTACATAAGGGCGAGTCCCTTTCAAATTCCCTCCATTACCAATAATTGAAAAAATCTTCTCCTTTTAACCCTAATAGTGAAACAAAGTTTGCATAACGGGTAACAAAAAGTTTTGTTTTGGGGCATGTGATAAACTAGAGAAAAATGTACCTTCCTTGATATTTATAAGGACCCTCAACAATATATGATATTGAAGAAAACATGTCAAATATAAATGTAATCCTACAACCAAGTAGTTTGGTGTAATGCAAATGTTTACTCTATAAAACCTTTCATATTAGAAATGAATGCTTGAAATATGGTCATAAAACTAAATGCTTAAATTAATTGTTTTGTTACTTTCACAATGAGGCTCTCTTTCTCTTGATGATTAGTATGCCTTGATTCCACTCGATGCACTAATACACACACGTATTTATAGAATGCTCAAATTCAAATTAAGATTTTATTCACATGCAAGTTAAAAACTAATGGGCAAGAAACTCGATAAGGACCCAAAAAAATGTGGAACATAATTAAGGGGTAGAAAGGTCCACACGACAAAAACTCCTAGAATACTACACTTATGGTTCTTGAGGCAAATGTCTTTACATATAAGGTTATGGAGGTCCGAAAATTGTGTTTTTGGAGAAAATACCAAAACACACAGGGGAAATATGAAGAAGAGAGAGAAAGAAAGGATGTGATCCAAATTCATGGAGACCTAAGGGACAACATTCTAAATGAGGATCTAGATGTGCTATGTGTATGTAAAAGTAATATTATTCAAAGAAACAAAATAAATAGTAACAAAATTGAAACAAAATGTATATTAATATATGCATTTCGTAAATGTCATTCTATCAAGGAACATGTATGGATGTTTATCCTCTACTTTCTACTTGTTATTTAATGCCACAAATGTGTATATTATTTATATTACAAAGTCACAAAGACATTAAAAACCATTATGGAAGTCAAAATGGTTGAGCTTCCATGTGCGACTCTTCACCTTCTTATTGTCATGTAGTTCGATTGTTAGTTGCGTGGCTTGAGGGTCCACGTGGCCATAACATGGCCATAATAAGTTTTAGATGTTGTACATAGGAACCGAGATGTGCAACATGTTTTGAGTGTTTTGTGATCGGTCAATGTTACGTAGAGGTTGCACCCATAGTGCACATTGGCGCAACATTGTGCACGCTACATAAAGTGCATAAAGGATATACTACACGAAACATGATATTGATCTTAAAAAAATTAGTGTGGGGTGATTCTCAACTCAACCTTGCTCAACCTTGCAAAGATTGTGGCCTTTACACATTTTAGAACTTCACCCCACTTCGATGAAGGGAATAATGTTTTATTTTGAGCCGCACAACGTATAATCTAACACTACATGCAAAAACACATAATGCGAGGGTTGCACATAGATATTCAAAACACAAATACTATATAACATGTTTATAAAATGTGGATGATACAAGAGACTACATGCAATTACACACAAGTGACCAAAATTAGGTGTCCACCCCCATAGAAATGCATGGAATTATTAGTCTCATAATGTATATCTATCACTCATTAAAACATCATATAACAAACATTCCCTTATCAAACCACAAACCCATGAAATCGAAATCTTTCCCTATAAATCCTTATAATAGTATATCCCTCTCTCTTACCTAAATTGTACTCTGTATTTAACCCTTTCAACTGGGCCTTGGAATGTGGGGCATTAAATACAGTTCCCCATGACAGGGTGTTGTTACATAAATGCATTCGAGTTTAAAGGTCGCTTTTTTAATGAAAGAAAAAATAATTAAACAAGAAGGTTTACCTACTTAATGGGATGGGAAGAGTTGGGAATTATGGAGGGTCGTGCATGCGACGGCGGAGATGGCGGAATGTAGTTATATAGATTACCGTGTATATTTAATGATGCTCTGTACATTCCACCATTTCTCTCCACCTTAAATTAACTCCCCGTGCTGCTTATCTACGGCAACACCTCATCAAAAGAAAACCGGTCTGTGTGTTGTCTGTATTTTACAGAACAGAACTTCTTCTGGGGTCGAGGAAACTGGTATTCTGATCATGCTTACCTATTTATTACACGTTTACTGCTATTTTGGATTTTAGTGGTTTTATGGTGTCTGTTTAGTTGGATTGAGTTGCAGTGCAAGTTTTTTTAAGTGGTTTTTTATGGACGCTTTTATTTAATATGGTAATTTAACGGTTACATTTGGATTTGAGGAAGAATTACGGTGTTTTTTTGTAAATTCTGCAGTATTTCCTGTGATTTTTGGGTAGAGAGATTCTGGGTATTACGGGTGTGGAGAGTTTGGAAAATGTGATTTTTTTTATCAGATTCGTTATTGTTTTGACAATGGAGTAGCAGGAGATCTAAGTTTATTTGCAGAAGTTTTCTCTGGTTTTTGCTTAAACAAGTCCGTATCTTTTGCTTTTGTGCAGGTTTGGGTATTTTAAGAAAGTGTAAAAGTTTGAAGTCAAGGTTGCGTTGTATGCAAGTAAATGTAAGGTCACTATGCCAGCTAGAATTGTTTCCTTCACTTCAGTTTGAGATTTGTTTTTGGCCTTTTCCATGTAGAAGTATAATTTTTGGGGTTTTTTTAGTTGTTCATTTGCTATTTAGATTTGTGGGTGTTTGAAGTTTTAACTTTACCATTTACAAAATTTATGTTGTTTATTTATTATTTGGATGGTTTTTTTTTTTTTTTTTGGGTTGAATTGGGGGTTATAATTGTCCAAAACCTTGGTTTTAAGAGAGAATGTATGAACTCTGGTTTACTTACTTTAAATTTCAAATGTAAGTATAATTAAACTATTAAAAAAATTGTTATTCAAACAATGATATATTCATCCAATTTTCTTGAATTAAAACCTAAGAAATATATTTATAAAATTTTCAAGAAAGATATTTATAAAATTTTCTAGTTAAATTGAGACTTGTGGAATATATATATACATCTTTGTGGAGTATATACACATTAGTGAGAGAGATACATTAGTGAGAGAGATACTGTTTTTTAATTTATTTTTTGTTGTGGAGGAACAATCTTTTGAAGCAAAAAAATTAACTTTTCGAAACAAAAAATTAACTTCTCCCACAAATTACCTTTTGATAAATGGGTGACAACTCAATCACATATTTTAATTCACTTTATTTTATAAAATAGAATATTTAAATCACATTTTTTTAAAGTGAGAAAGTGGAGTGTTTTTATCCCTTTTGGGGAATGCCTGTTCAAATGCCATTTACTAGAGCCTAAAAATTAAGACTAAAAATCAATTAATAATTAATTGGACTATGGTGCGTCTTACCTAGGGGTGGTGGTTATAACATTTTAAATTAGCCTAAGTATTAGTGTAGACCTTTTTATAAATTTGCAGAGCGGGATCGATCATCAATTTTTAACCTTGTTTGACTGGTATCAAATTTTCATCTGTTTGCATTTGATCCTTCTGATCATTTGCATAATAATCTGTTATTAGCTGGAATACAGATTGAATTTCAGTAATATGAGCCAAGGAAACAGTAACTTCCTGCTTGCATGGCAGGGGTGCAGCGATTTCGTTTCCTGAGGAGGATCACTGAGATGGCAGATCACTGAGGAGGATCCAGGCATCTTTGACATTACCATTGTTCCCAAATTTTGAAGAGTGCCTCTTACTAATTTTTTTATTCTCTTATTTTGAACTATTTTGTATGCTATGAGGGAAGCTCTAAAATTTGTTTGCTTTTGATTTTTATTAGGATTTTCATTAGAACTTGCTAATTCCAAACTGAGAATCTTGGAACTACTTCCATGAATTCAAAAAAGGTCATTCATGGGAGTCTTTATAATAGTTTGGTTCATTACAACATATATACCCAATATGCTATGACCCTATGCTAATTTGGTTTATGTCACAAATGTAAATTGATTGACAATCACAAATCTAAAGAGCAAAAAGTACAATCACAAGGCTATTTAGGAGGCACTAACCTTGAGGTCCTAAGGAAGGGGTTTACCTAAATTTTTTCATTGGGTGGTGTTGTGAAAATTTAGGCACCTTGTCCATAGGTCGTTGTCCATTGGTAAAATTAAGAGCGCCGCAAAGGATCTCTTTTTGTCCCCTCACACAAAAAGGTATGAGTCAGGGATTGTGTCTCCTACAAATTAGGTAGAATGGATATTCTTCAGTCCTTAACAGCAAGCATAACTAGGCAGGTTATTGTGCATTTGATACTGTCACTGTAACTGTCCAAAAGATTAGGATGTCTATCCTTAAATAAAAATAAAATAAAAATTTAAAAGCCTTTTCCAAAAAGGTAATCCCATGGATTTTGTATAATTTTCTTGAGCACAATTAAAAAAATTAGGCGAGAAAGTTTAGTATTGGAAAGTGAAGGAGCCAACCAGAATGTAAAATCTGTGTTAGGGTGTGAAATTAAATCATGGCACTGCACCATATAAAACTACCCTTCAAAAATAACACTCCCCATTGATTGATTAAAACAATATTTTCTCCATTTCCCCAAATATCTCTTTCTTCAATTAATATAGGCGACTTATTAATTAAGATAAGCAAGGATATGTGTATTCAATACACGTAACTTGCTAATTATATATATATATTTAAAAATAAACTATTGACTACGGATTTAGTAATAGTCATTGCATGTCATAACGACACGTTAATTGATTTTGAATATAAAATTGGATTCTTAAACTATGCTAATTTATAATTTGAAGGTGGGGTATGTATGGATCCCTGTAATATAGTTCTAAATAAAAAGTTACGTGTAAAATAGCGACGGGTTCAAACAGTCCCCTGTAGAAGATCAACACATTTCACATCGCATGATAAGTTTGCAGGGGGAGATCGATCATCAGTCGGAGGTACCATATTTTTCGATTCTCCCGATCATTTGTACAGAGTGGTTTGTGTTTTTTTCAATAAAAATGTGTTCTGCTCTGTTTTTATTCTTAGCAGAGACCTAAAATCTAGTTTACAGTTGTTGTATCCCATCTCATTTGTCCAACTGTGCTATGGATGCTTTTTCTTTCGTTAAAATTTACTGAAGCGCAAGCTGCATTGCATTGCATTGCATGTTAGAATGATTTCTGTGGTGAGTCAAATGCTTCCGTTAAAAGTTCTGGCTGGAAGTACACTGTACTGGTTGTTTTTAAAAATTAGCTGTTGTGTTTACTAGTATTTTTTAGAGTTGGGTATTTTGTTTTGGTTGATGGAATGTTTTGGGGCGTTTGAATCGAATATGGTTTGTGATTTTTAACCAGGTGGGTGTTTTTTGGCAGGGTTCTTTCGAATTGGGTACTAATGTTTTCTGTAATTATTGAAGTATTTTGTCTCGTTTTTTGAAAATGCTGCCAGCGGTTTCAGTGCTGGGTGTGATTTCATCGAGGATATTGTGGGTTTTCTCAGCTGCATTGCATTGTGTGCGAGAATGGGTTTTCAGTAGACGTTCAAAATCTGTGCTAAATTTGAAAAAGAGAGTATACGGCTGCTTCTGTGCTTTTACCTAGTGTTTTTGTTTTAGAAACTTAGCTGTTGATTTAGTTGTGGGTGTTTTTCGTTTTTAAGTTGTCCTTTCCTTTTAATTGCGTCTGATGGAAGTGATTTTCTGTGTAGTTTTCAACGAGATAAGGGTTTTTGGCATAGTTATTCGAATTTTCTTCTGTAAATTGTCAGGATTTTCACAGGGTTGTATACGATGCTGCATTCCTTGGTTTGTTTGTTTTTGACGTTTTTGTGTAGTTTTGACGGTATATTTAAATTTCATTCAGAGATTTAAGTAGCCCTACAAATTACAGTTGTAATGGGCATTCTGATTTTTATGAGGTTGGCTGGAATTTTTTTTGGTATGTTTTCTTTTTGTAGGATTTAGGGCATGGTCTCATCATTCATTGAAGGGGGCTCCTTAAATATCTTAGCGGGTGCTGTTGAGAAAATTTAGGAGCATTTTAGCAATTTTAAGGTCCCATGATTTTTTATTAGTTTCCTCAACAATACCCGCTGAGATATTATAGGATCCCATTGGATATTTATGGTTATTTGTAGGAAAATAAAATCATATTTCTCTCTAAAATCACCAAAAATAATGGCGGGAATGCATATTAGATTCTATCAACCCTAAACTGTAGGGGAAACTCCCAGCCCCCTCTCTAGCCACCTCTTAAGTTTAGGGGGCTAAAAAAGTGGAGCTCCTATTTTTTAGGCCTAGATTCTATTATTTCCCGTAGCTGGCTTTAAAAACAAGCATGGGACCTTCTGCTGCAAGAAAATAGGAGCCCAAGCCCCTCCATGGGACCATGCTACTGTTGAGAAATCAATTAGCTTTTTGTTTTTAGAGGATATACTAATTTAGTAACTATAAGTTTTGTTTTCCTGCACTTGCTGTTCAAAATTCGTGCATCAAAGGCATGTGGTCATTTAAGCATTTTGTATGCCTGCTCTATACATTGTTATCTTATTTTTGGTGGTTTTTTATTGACGATTCTTCAGCCATCCTCGGTCTATCATTTATTCAGAGGTTTTAAAAGAATGTTTAAGAGACTTTCTCTGTTATCTTAATTGGTTATTGTTTCAACCGTTCATTGTTTATGCTTTTGCCCGGATTTTTGTTGAAGTCATGGATGTGTTACAGGTTCTATTTGTTATTTTCTGCACTGGCCACTGAATATTTTAGTTCGTAATTTTGATAATTCTTCTGGCTAGCTCTTAATAAGAATCTGTCTTATCTGGGCATGTTTAAGTAGTTGTCGAGCATTTACCTTACTAATTAAGGTTACTTTGTGCTTCGATATTTGCAGGTGTTCTTATCTGGGCCCTTTTGAGAGCCAAGTATTGTGTCAAAGTCGTGTTAGACATCCTAAATCAAGGAGCTGTGCATTTGGGTTTATTTTTTGAAAGCTTCTTTCCAGAATGTCTGGAGAGGAAGCAGTGCCCCAGTCAATGGCACAAGAAGCAGGAGTTCCCGAAGCAAATCTGCCACCTCCACCCCCTCTCCCGCTGAAGGCTTTGTACCTCAACAAGTGGCTGAACCTGCCCCACAACGTGTTCCACAAATGCCCCCTCCACAGAAACCAGTAGGCCCTCCTGCCCAGCGCATTCTACCCATGACAAGGCCGGGTGGAGGTCGAGCTGGACGAGTTGTTAAGCTTCTATCCAATCACTTTATTGTATCTTTTCGAATCTTCAGGATGCATTCCACTACAATGTGAGTAAATTTCATCCTGTTTACTAGATATTCTTTTGTAGTTTGTATTATTGTAGAATTTGATTAAACAGTTTTGAGTTATTTGATAAGATTCTAGGAAATTTTAACAGTTTTGACTGTTACTATTGTTTGATTTCAGGTTACAATCACCTCTGAGCGTGGGGATATTACCAACAAGACCTTGTTGAGGAAAATAATGGATAAAGTTAAGGAAGTGTATGGTAAGACTGAGCTGGATTGTAAGGAATTTGCTTATGATGGAGAGAAGAGCATGTTTACTATTGGAGCTCTTCCTCGAGTTAACACTGAATGTATTGTTGTTCTTGAGGAGGCAGCCAGGTAAGCCTTTTGCTTGATTTTTGTAATGTAGAAGAGGTCGTTTCATACAATGTCCCATGAATGCTATTTGTTCTTGTGGGTGGTTAAGGTTGTTGCATGCATTTTGCAGATCATGTACTCTTTATCCCACTCAATTGGCATGTTATTTTCACCCCTTTAAATGAGCATTTCTACAAATCACATATGATTTACCCCCTTTAATCAGTATGTTTTGGTCGTTTTCAATCAGTGCTTCTGGGTCTGGTGACACTGGAAGAAAGAAAATCAGAAGAGATGACAGAGCCGAGAAATTCAAGGTAGAGATAAATTTTGCTGCAAAGATATCTATGAAATCTCTTGAAGCTGTTTTACGCGGTGACTTGTCAGACAAATGCCAGGATGCACTGAGGGTTTTGGACATAATTCTCCGGCAACATGCTGCCAGGAAGTATGTGTACAATTATTAGTAGTAATTGTTTGGCTAGTTATAGGTTGAAGGCTTTGGATTCTCAATTCTTCAGTAATGATTTTGTTATGGAACGGCTCTCTTTCTTCTGGCCTTTGATATTTTGCTTGTATCTTTCAGGAACTATCTATTGGTAAGACAAAGTTTCTTCCACTGGAGCTTTGCTCCTTTAGTTGATTTGGGAGGTGGTGTTCAAGGATGTAAGGGATATCATGTTAGCTTCAGGCCTTCACAGAAGGGCCTGTCTCTGAATATGGGTAACTTCTTGATTTCCTAGTTTGATTGGGTGATGAAATGTTGACATTGCAATTGTTTTGATTTAATGGGGATACCAACTTTGATTTTTCCTTTAGTTCATTATTGTCATCATTGGCCTTTTATGTTTCTTATGTATTTCAGTTGTTGGCGCTTGTTTGACCGGATTTTCTATTTTAATGAGTTTTTGGTCTTTTAAATGGCTCTTTTATGTATTGATCTGACTTGACCGGCTTTGGGTTATCCCCTGTCTTAGGAATCAGGTGAACTTTAGCCCTCCTGGTCCATTGTTGTAGCTTGTGGATATATTTTGAGTCCCCTTTTTGGTTTCTGGATTTCCTAATTTGTGTTTTGCATTTTCTCTGGATTGGGTGATGATATGTTCAGCATAGTTACCAAATCTAGCCGTATCTGCACAAAATCCATCCAATCTGGATTTTTCTGCCAGCCTGGATAAATTTTGTCTGGGTTGGTTCTAATTTAGGAATTAATTTTTGTTTTTTGGAAAACAGCCTGTCAACAAGACTTATATTAAATAATAGAATATTTTACATCAAATTATCAAAGTTTTCATTGTATTTGGCAATTTTGCATATTTATAAAATTGAATGCATATATATATTCTGGATTTTCCTGAACTTCTTCAAGAATTTTGGATTTTTGGACTTTTTTGCCCTTCCAAACAGATCTGGATTTACAGACTTGGTAACTATGATGTTAAGGATATTGGTATTGTTTTGATTTACTGGGAGGTGTGACCTTAATTTTTCCTTTAGTTCACTATTGTCATCATGGATCTTTTATTTTTCTCACGTATTTCAGTTGTGGTCAAAATGCAACAAGTTTGACTGGATTTTCTATTTTCATGTGTTTTTGGTCTGCTAAATGGATCTGTATGTATTGATTTGACTGGTTTGAGTTATCCTTCTCTTAGGAATTTTGATTGTGGGTGAACTTAGCACTCCTGGTTCATCATTGTTACTTTGGCAATTTTGAGTCCTGTTGGCTTACATTACATTTGATGTTGCAGATGTTAATATATTTTTAGATAATTTATTTCTCTTTTCTGATGTTTATTTTTTAATCTTTTGGTGGACATTAGGCCTCTGCAAATTGTAAACAAGAAGATATTTTCTTATGTGGTTGTTGCTCTTTTCTTCACCAATACGGTATCAGTAGTGGATTTCACATTTATTAAAATGACTTGGTGTGTAGATTGTTTTGGCCTTGCATTGGGTTATCCTTCTCTTCTTAGGTCTTTTGAGTGCTCCTGGTAATCTGGTTTGTATTCTTCTGTTGTTTTGTTCGTTCTTTTAGCCAATAAGATTTACTGCTGTTTGTAAGCAACTTGATTTTCTCCTGTTTTTTCTTTCCTAGTACACAGTATCGTCTTTATTACTTGCCATGTGGGTGTACCTTTGTTTTCAAACAATAATTTGGAAATTTATTGAAGCTTTCTGTTGGTGTGTGAGCAGATGTTTCAACAACCATGCTTATTAAGCACACTCATTTAATTGATTTCTTGTTAGCAAATCAAAATGTTGACTCGCCATGGAAGATTGATTGGTTGAAGGTAATTCCTTTTCTCACATTTTGCACCCATGCTTTGTATTCTTTATTCAGTTTTTCATTTTTTTGATTTATCCTCATGGAAGATGTTTGCTTACTTGTTATGAACCAGATTTTGCTATCTTTTATTTTGTTACATTTTTTTATATTTTTGTATCCAATGGCAGGCAAGGAGAGTGCTGAAGGGTGTACGCATAAAGGCACTTCACACTAACATGGAATTTAAAATTTTGGGTTTCAGTGAAAATCCCTGCAAGGATCAACTGTATAAACCTCTGATTTTCTCTTTCTTGATTTGTTTTCCGGAAATGTTTAGTAATTTTTTGATCTATGCTGAACTGAAATATTATCTAA
>CM031240.1:1066766677-1066837616 GCA_018340775.1 Taxus wallichiana var. yunnanensis
CAAAGCCTTTCCACGCGCAAGACGATATAGATAAGTTTTTGCAAACTTGGGATCAGAGATAATCAAACCTTGTTAAGTAAGGTTTGGTCCTGTGGAGGAGAATCAGGTGATAGTGGAGGCGTATCAAGACCACCGTGAGATGAAATTAGTCTGTTGATTGGGCAGTACTCAATGGTGACGATGCGGCGACGAGACCTCGTTGATATTCGGAAGTTGTTTGTCTGGTCTACCATATACTCATTAGGTTTGAGATGGGCATCAAAAGAAAAGAGAGGAAGCTCTCCTAGTGAGAAACGCTGTGATGTCTCTTCTAGATTTTATAAATCCGGTAGTTTGGTTGCGGTATGGAAGAAGATGAGGCCCCGTCAGAGAACATGCATTTTCTTTTAAAGGGCGCAGATCTTGTGGTCATGTCGCATTGCGCGGAAGGAAAAGGATCTCCTGGATGAGTATATATTTTGCCTTCATATTGATATTTTAGGCATCGATGGAGGTGGATGGGACACAATGCATTGCGAATCCGAGAGGCGTCAGAGATCATATTATAGTGGAATTTTCCTTCACGATGTAGAAGAGTTCATGAAGTAGCTTCTTACCTACTCGAATGGGTAAGACCATAGTTCCTAAAGTAGCGCTGCCTGATCGTTAAATGGTCAAAGGGCGAAAGGCGGGGGTGACACTACATTCTTTGGTAACTTAAGTTGCTCAAACGTGTGCGAGGAGATGACGTTGAGTGCAGCTCCACTATCGATCATAACACGTTTTAAGGTAGTGTTATTGATTTGGACTGTGATAAAGAGGGGAGCCTCCAAATCCTCTGAAGAAAGAGGAGGAATTTCCGAATCTTCAAAAGAAATGGCGGTTGATGGTCCATTCAATCCAACAACCAACTCGAAGGGCTGGGGCTCATCAGAATTCACTGCGATGCGACGCAGATTATCGATTAGAGCCCACAGGCGATGTTGGAGAGGATTGGATGAGGTCAAAAAGAGACATTTTGACCGGAGCTGGGTGAGTTGTTTCATAACACTCTCCTCAATGCACACGGAACTTGAGCCCGAGGTGCGGCACGAATAGAGACCTGCCGGGTTGTGGGCGATGAGGAAGGAGAAACGCCTTGGGGCTGGAATGCAGTAAATGACAACCCATGGTCGAGATGTCTGAAGATGAAGATGGGTTATCATAATGTTGGGTTCTAGTGGCAATATGGATTGTGTCAATTTGAGAAGGAGGAAGATCAGTGGAGCGGGACCACTAGAGGTCCGAGGTGGATCGTTGAGGCTCGGGATGGGGCTAAGATGACAGGGTACTGTTCCTCCTCCTCCAAGCCAAAAAGGTCACTTTCTTCCAAAAAGTTTGTTAACAATGACTTGAAGGGCTTTACATCCCTCAAGATCATGACCCGGTATGGTGGTAAGCACAATCGATCGAGTTAAAAACCAAGTAGGTTTAACTCCTTTAGGGATTATAAGGTTTAATCGGAGGAAGGGTTATGGATGAAGATTGGATAAGTTGATGAAGGATTTCGGTGTAGAATCCAGTAGAGCGAAGAGGAGGATAGAGATGATGAAGGTGGTTCTTTTACATTAACAATTCACGAGGTAAAAGAACCCGCATGTTAGGTTTGAGCGCCTTTTTTAGGGATCATCTTATTTTTGGACATTTGGAGGAGCAAGTCTTGGGCACTTGAGATGGGAGTAAGTGAGACATGATTGACTTTGGTGGAGGAGGAGCCCTAAAATAGATTTTGAAGGTGATGGAGATGTGACAAATTTTGTGGTCTTTGGAGACAAAGGGGGTTGCTTGGTCAATTTAATCGATGATTTAGATAATGTTGATTTAGAAGAGGAAGAAGCTCCCAAAGTAGGTGTAATCGGAGGAACATAGGGTGCCTTGGTTTTGGTAATGAAGATGATGATCCCGATAGAAGAGGTGAGCGTATTTTTAGTAGGTAAGTCTATTTTTCGAGTATTGGTGAAGAATGTGTTGTAGAAGAAGATGATGGCTTTGATAAGTGTGTAGAAGAAGACGCCTTCTCGGCGAGCAAATCCAATCGTTTATGAGGGCGTAGAGAGAGATTTTTGTGGAAGAGCACCAAGAGTATTGATGGTCTCAAATATGGGCTTTCCTTTTCGGTGGATGGTGACAACTTCAACGACATAAGGTGATTGTAACCTTTTCGGAGGAAGCAGGTGGGGAGGTATTGATGGTGTAACATTAGATTTTGGTTGTCTCGGTTTAGGTTCAGGAACCGAGTGTATAGGTGTTGGTGCTACTTCTTTTGATTTTTCTTTAATAGGCAAAGTAACATTAGTGATGGAAGAAGGGGGTGATGAAGAAGCAGTTCCTTGCGAAGGGACTACTTCTGATGCAGAAATCATGGGTGAAACTACTGTAGGAAAAGAGATAGGAAGGGTCAAAATCGAAGATGCTTCCATCGAAGTCGGCACAATTATAGGTACGTTCACCAAGGGCATAGTTGCAGCAGGAATGGGAGCAATGTAGAAGGAGATGTGTTCATGTAGTGAAACTCGAAGGGATGTAATTGCCTCGAGTATTGAAAGAATGTCTGATGATGAGACAGATGAGGATGACACTGTCTCGGGTATGGATGGAAGGTCAGACAAAGGAGCGGAGAGAGATGATTCCGTGCTTAGTAATGTAGGAATATTCAAAGATGGGCTATCTGAAGATGGTGGAACTCCAGTGATTGATGAAGTGGAAGGAGGTTCTGATTCGATTGATGTGTTTGCAGATGGCTTGGTTTCAGAAGAAGATTCTTCGGTAGAGATGAAGTTGATGGTATGAGTGTTTGGTTTTTGAGACTCTGAAGCGTTATGGTTCGGGGCATGATTGGGAAAAGGTTGTTTAAAAACATCGAGTGCCTGATTTGGGGGAGCATTTGGGTTATCCAGAATGAGCTCGCCTTTATCAATGAATTTCTGGACAAGATTTTTGAAAGTCTGACATCGTTCGGTGTCATGACCCTTGGTTCTATGATAATGACAGAAATCATTTTCCCTATACCAGAATGGACGTTCTTGGTTTTCATCAATATTCCTAATGGGGGGAAGTTCGATCATGCGAACTTCCAACATTTTTTCTAAGATAGAGGCATATGATTCCCCCAATGGAGCGAAGGATCGAGATGATGAAGTCCTTTTTGAGAAGATGAGGGTCTCTTCGTGGTGTTTGATTAGAAGTATTGTCGGCCAAGTGATGCTTTTAATACGATAGTGTTGTGGATCCTTGATTTTTATCTTTAGAAGGGGAAGAATTTGGTTTGTAAACCGAGAAAATCTGGTTTAGATTTAGAGCGAAGTTTTAGCTTCCCTGCTTTCAATGGCGCAAGATTCAAGTTTGCGTGCCATCGTGAAGGCTTCTTCAAAGGTATGAAAAGTTTGGATCCTTAAAGTAGAAGAAATGTGATTAGCACAAGATCGAGTAAACAACTCGATTTGTTGGGATTGAGGAAGGGAGAAAGACAATTGGTTGATTATCCCTCTCCAACGAGCGACAAAGTCTGCGATAGACTCATCATCGAATTGGCGAATGTTATAAAGATGCGTGATCGAGATCTTATGCGCGATATTTATTGAAAAGTTTTCAACAAACATCCGGCCAATTGAGAGAAAGAAAACAAGGAATGTTGAGGAATGTTATTGTACTTCGTCTAAAGCAGACTCGACTCTTTGCTAGAGACATAGAAAAAGGTACTGACATAAGCTCCACGATCACTGGACTATGAGGTAGCAAGCATGTTTGAATGCTCGCAAATGTTGTTGAGGGTCTTCCCGACTATGAAATTTTGAAAATTTAGGAAGTTCCCATTGGGGAGGATAAGGCTTAAAAGCCACTGAAGGGTGGATGGGTTCATTACACACTTCTTCAAAGGAGTATGAAGGACGAGCCCCTTTTGTGGAGGCTTCCAAGTCTGCGATTTTCTTGAAGAGAATTTGAACCACGTCAGATTGAGGAGGAGGTACATTGGTATGTCCTACATAAGAAGCAAGTGGTGGATGTTGTTGAGGTGTCAATGGGGGATTCATCTGTTGATGGATAGGATGATAAGAGGAATAACCAGGTGTTCTGGGTGACACCGGGTGGGGTATTTGCTGTGAGGTAGCTTGCGTATAGGCAGGCTGTGAGATAATAAGTGGTTGAGAAAATGAAGGTTGGATGACGGACGGAGCCTGTGATTGGTGGAATCCTATGTTTGTTGATTGAATCGAGATAGATTGAGGAATATGAGTGCCGGCTTGATTAGACATATTGGGGAACAAGACCTGAAAGGGGCCTTCTACTTTGCCCGATTAGGTATTAAAGTGCTGATGTTAGAGGATGGGTGAAGGTCACGATTGCTTTGGAATATTGGAAGAAAGACCCCTAGAGGACGAGAAGTAGAGCAACCCACTATTTGGAGGGTTGGCTCATGAAGAGGTACTGACCTTGGGAAACGATGGAGGGCATAGATGAATTAAATGCAGCCAATATGCGGGTGTGCGACGCATTCATTATAGCAGGCGTGAGACTTCTCGAGTAGGTTGTGGAATACTCGAGGTAACTGCGGTGTTAGGAATAGGTAAGACTATTTGAGAACTAGTCGATATGGTAGGTGGAAGAGAAAAGGGAGGCATAGGGGCCTCGCCCTTCTCCGTGACTCGAGGCAAGAGAGATGATGCAAACTACTCTACAAAGGCCTGGGGTGATCCACGAGGATAATCGTATACTTGTTGGATTGGTGGTCCTTGATCAGATATTTGAATAGACTTGTGTACTAGGTAGTCCATGAGGGCTATCGGATTGCGGTCGAGGAATGCCTGGAATTCAGGATCCCCGCGGGGAACATACTCCGAGCCAGATGATATTTCCGAAGGACTAGGGAAGTTTGGACGTGATGGGATTGCTTTGGCTTGATAGAAAGGATTATATGACCATGATGGGGAACCAACTAACGCAGCGGTCCCGAGGAAGATTGGGGAGGCGTAACCTCCACACTAGTGGTGATCTCGGAGGAAGAAGGAACCAGGTTGAGCCATTCTTCTAGATTGTGACCGAGTGATAACCATCATAAACACGCAGAAAAGAAGATTGACCTAACTAATGCACAGACAATTCAAGCAGCGCAAGTGATTATCTCCTTTAAATTTTGATGCTTTTAAGAAAAGAAAATGTTAGGGAAGGCTTTTTAGAACAGGAACTACTCAGATAGCCAAACTAAGGATGGTTTGGGTAATGTTTGGTGAGGAGTCCCGAAGGCACTTCATGATAAAAGACGAGTACGTGGCTTGATATAGGGCCTACCCCGCACTTCACACACCGCCTGATAAGGGAGTCGGGTGCTTTGCCAATATATACCAAAATCTTCCGTGAATTTATAGCGCGGCCCGAGTACCGCGTAGGCTCTTCCTCTTGGATATCACTTCCAAGTAGGCGAGGCCAGGGAAGGAATTTTGTTTAAATGCTTTATACCTAGTGATTTTGGCTTTGTGTGCAAGGGTGAAAAATAAAAATCAAATAGTGTCACTACCGATTTTGATCAATTTTCCAGCCTAATTAAAACTAGATGAAAAACATGCAGCAATGACAAAGGAAAAGTTCTTTTTAAGCACTTAAAAATGAAGTGTTTGATTTCGATGAAGACAAGTCAAACAGATTCTTTCCCAAATGCGATTAAGTTCTTTTTAAGCACCAAAAATTGAAGTGTTTGGATGTGATAGGCACTAACAAAGAAATCCTAAAAAGGAGAAAACACCGTAAAGAGAATACACAGTAGATTTAGCTCTCCAAAGGTGTGTGGACTTCAAAAAGTGCGTTGTTGAGCTCTTCCCCTCGAACAATCCCACGAACAAGCAAAGTGCTCCATGAAGAGGTTAAGAAAACACCAAAGAAAACCCGAGAAAGATATATCCAGAGATAATGGTGAAACAAATTTCTCTATTTTTAAGGAACTAGAAAAATTTCAAGATAACGATTTACTTTAAAAAAGCAAGATTGAAATGATGAAAAGAAATGCTCAAATAGGACTGATAGAAATCAGTGAAGAAAAGGAACAAAGTTCAAAACTAGGAAAGAAATGAACTTACCAATAAGGGACTTTGGTTGGGTCCCACCGGGCGTGCCAGAATGTAGATCAAGGATTTCGCGCTTGTTACCTGTCCAAGTTAATGCACCAAACTAAACACAAAAACCCTGAAAAACTCCAATAAAATCGATACCTGATGGATAAGATCCGAAGATGTAGACGAATGAGGAAGCCGATGTAGATAAGACGGGCGCACACGAGCAATTCGCACAATAGATCCGAGTAACCTGCAAGACACCGATGCTTGACAGAAAAAGACGGCGTTAAGAGATATTTAGGTGGACTGCCCGAGAAGCGGGTCCGGGAAGCGATAAGCTTCCTCGGCGGATGTCAGTCCACGTTTTCAATTAAGAAAAGAAGCATACATGATAAAAGATGTAAGTAAAAAGCTAGATTTTCTGATTGCAGTAATAAGACAGAATCTAAACAGCAGACAGAAAGTACAGAAAACAGGGAACTATGAAATAATGCTGAATTTGTGTTACCTGTGTCCTTTTACCTGTCTGCAGGGAAATCGGCGTCGACTGGGTAGAATCGGCGTCGACTGATGTGGTCGGCGTCGATCGGGTGAGATCGGCGTCGATTAAAGGCGATCGAGATCGATCAATCAGGGACTGTGCGATAAGATTCGGGAATTAGAAGGTGAATGTGGTGCTTTGGATGTGCCGGAGTTGGCGAGATCTGGAACAGAGTCACCGAGATGATAGATGGTGGTGTGCGATCTTGATGTGACGAGAGACGAGTAGCAGTGCTCCTCTCGGGGATTGATTCGGATAGGATCTGCCCTAATTTGATACAATTGATGCTAAGAAGATCTCTCTTTCTCACAACCTCGTATCTCTCTCGCTCTCTGTTAAATGCGTAAGTGCTTCCTTTCTTCGATCTCTGCTTGCTTTTTTCGCTCGTTCGTGGTCTCTTTTTTCGGTTCCTAGAGCTCGAGTTACGGACTTGCTTTTATAATCGGTGCCGCTCCTAGAAAATCAGCGCCGACCATATGGGTCGGCGCCGATCGATCGCGAATAGACTCCCGAGATGGCCAAAATGAGCGATTTCAAGAAAGATGAGAATTACCCCGAATACGGGAAATATCCCGCTTAGGGAAGCGGAAAAATAGATGTGATACATAGATAGGATAAATTTGGGGTAGATAAGTGATTAAGATGCATGGGAAGAAGCGTAATTAAATATTTAATATTTAATCACTCATGGGTAAGATATGATGGGGTGAATTAAATTTAGAGTAAGTGATTAAATCACAAATTGGATAATATCCCAAGGGGATAGTTGGTGACGTAAAACGTGCCCCGGAGTTACCTAAGCAAGTAAATGGATGAGAGGGACACTAAATTGAGTAACCAATTTTAGTGTCTACTGACCTCCAAGGCGGCCGCTAAGCATTTGGGACATTTGGGCCGCAAGTCGCGAACCTGGCCGAACAGCGAAAAGAGTCGAGGCATCCAAAAGCAAATGGGACATATGGGACAAAAGTACCCGAACCGGCCGAATCGGCCGAAATGAGCACAAAGAGTCCAAAAGCAAATGGGACATTTGGGACGAAAAGGCGCGATGGATGCGAAAGACCGGTGAGGCCCGAGAACCAATCAACACACGCCACGTGTCACAAGGGAAAAGGTAAAAAGTCAAAGGGTGAGTTTTGAAGGTCACCTAGAGCCAATGAGAAGCTGCATGTGTCTCCACCAAGAAATGTCTTTGGAAAGGAAGGAAAACTCGACAAACAAAGAGGTATGCGGAAGGGCTTGGAAAACTCCGACTCAAAGGTAAAGCGGGTTTCGGAGGTGGAGAAACATGGCGAGAAGCATGTCGGAAGGTTCGAAAACCCGACATAAAAGGACATGCTCGGAAGGCTCAAAAACCCGACATCAAAGGACATGCCGGAAGGCTCAAAACCCAACATCAAAGGACATGCCGGAAGGCTCGTAAACCCGACATCAAAGGACATGTCGGAGGGGTCGAAAAGCTTGACCGCAACAAAGGAAAATTTGGATAATCGTGGAAGTGAGTTTCGGGAAAACATAAACATGAAGCATATGTCAAGCCACCTCCCAAACCCGATGCAAATGCGAGAGGAGAATCCAAACCCGACAAGTCAAGACCTTGCTCATCCAATCAACACATGACCACGAGTTATCCAGTGGCGAAGCGCAGAAAAGCTTTTCAAATCCATTTTCACTGCTTTTCTTCAAATCGTCATATCTTTTTGATTGAGCTCGGATTTGCATGTTCCTTATATCAACAGAAAGCTTGTGAGATGCTCTACATGATTCTCGGGGTCAATCTCAAGTTTTGGATCAGTCTGGAGAGAAAGTTCAGAAACATCTCTGCGCATGGTAATTCCGAAGTGACGCCAACAACTAGCTTTAATGCACCGACACTGACCGCCGTTTTGCCAGATCCGCCGCTTCTACCATGACGAGATGAATTGAATGCAACACTGGAGGTGGTTGGGGTAGATTTTTCTTTCCGTCTTCTCCTTCCTCTCTCATTATTTCTATATATTGTAAAGAGGCGAGAGATATTACAGGTGGTTCATCTTTTACTGCTCTGCCTCCCTTCTTTTCTTCTCTAGGGTTGAAAATGGAGTTCGAGCCTCCTCCCTTTCTCTATAATGGCGTTTTTTGCATCTTATTAATGGAATGATGTTCATGCAAACTTCTGGAGCAACAAAATGTGTTTTGTGATGCATCCATCCATCCTTTCTGTTTTTGCTTGTTCTCTTCTTGCCTCTCTTCATTAGCAGTATTTGTGCATGTTTGAATGTTCATTACAGTCCTGGAGCTGTGTTCATGGAGTTTTGGGACATTTTCAGTGTGAAATCTATCCTTGGGCTCTCGTGATGCATCTCTGTCCATCCTTCCCATTGCTCACCTCTCTTTGTCCCATGGCATGCTTTGATAGATGTCCAACATTCTCCTTCTCTCGGTGTATCACCGTTTTAGTGTAGGCTTTTGCTATTTTTCCCTTCTCTCTCTCTCTCTGTCTCCTTGGCATGGTTAGATTAGGATTAGATTAGCTTGCACCCTTACTGCACCGGAATAGCTTGTGGCAGTAGTTTAGGAGCAGAACCACCTTCTCTGAGATTCCTCTCTCGGTTTCACAAGTCCCCATGCTTGGAGAGAGGTTTCCATGTTGTGCAATCACACTGGATGCACTGAGTGATCAACCTTGAAGCCCTGATCTACATCTAGGGTCTTGTGATTTTGCATCAACAATAGGGTCCCCTTAACCATCTTTTACCTATAGTAAAAAAGAGAACATATTTCTCAATAATATTTGAAATAAAAATATCTGACAATTAACAAGTGTCACAAAAATTATGACAACTTTAACATCAATATTTAATAAGTGTACATATAAGTATTCTATTCATTTTCAAAATAAAATATTAATAAATGCATGTCGCCTATTCAAGAATGCATGATGCCATTATATTTATTATTTTTGAAGATCTAAATATTATTCTTTTACTTATCAAGCTTGTCACTCAATTTTACTCTAATTCTTTTATCATAACTTAATTATATTATAATTTTATTAATATTCAATTACAATTTCTCACTTAAAAATATTTCTCAATTACATTGAAACTAATTGTAATTAATCTTTAAAAACATTTTTAAACTTTTCTTGAATAACATCTTTTAACAATTTAATAGACTTCTTGTTACATTTGCAAAGTAGCATATGTGTCACAAATAATTGTTGTGAGTCCATAGTAATGTAAGCATAACAAAACATTGTCATATAATACTTATACATTATTATATTCTTAGCTATTTTATGTCTTGTTTCTTTCAACCCTTGAAGGCGGAACCTGATACTACGTGGATCTTGTTTAATATAAAATGTTTTGTCTTTTTATTGAAGATTTGTTGTTTTGGTGGTTCAAAGGCATTGCATTTACTATGTGCCATTTACCATGACAACATTTTTTTAGTTTACAATATTAATTAATATGTTAATGAAATTACATAATTATGATTTATTTTTATGTTGTTAATGAACTTTCATTTATATTTGTTTCCTTTATAATGACCTACACATAATTTGTGTACTATGAGTTTATGTTTTCTTGGTGGGAATAAGACATATTGAAATATATGATTTTACTGATAAAATAGATGGTTAACATTATATATAACACGCATAAATCAAAGTATTTATTGTATCGACCTCTTAAAAATAATTTTGTGACATTTATTTCATGTTGTATTCTTAATGTGTTTTGTCTATTTGTCAATTATTGGTATTTGTGTGTTTGTCGATTTTCAATGTTGCTTTCATTCTTATTATTATCTATAGTTTTTTTATCTTGTTTCCTATGACTTTAGGTTTCGATGTTAGGACCATCAACATTGCTAATGACACCATTATGAATGGACCCAACACTCTTGGTCCCTTTGTTTGGTATTCAACTAGCATACCTATATTATATAAATATATGTAAAAATGCGAGAGGTATAATTTGAAAGGCACTTATGTCACACATCTAAAATAGGCACCTCATGAAATATACCTCTCGGCATATTTTACATTGGAAAACATGGCATGTAAAATATGTCAAGAGGTATAGTTCACGAGGTGCCTATTTTAGATGTGTGACATAAGTGCCTTTCGAACTATACCTCTCAACATATTTTACATATATTTATATAATATAGGTTTCTTTATTAGAATCCATGGGATTTGCATTACATAAAAAAGATACAAAAATAAAGCCCCAAAAATAAGGTGGGAATTTAGTTCATGCATGAATGACCTTGATGAGAACCTATCAAATTGGTGACTTAAGACTCATATTATTAATAATAAGGATCCCCACCCATGTAGTTCATTGGTGAAACCAACGATTCTTTCTATATAATATCGAGAACCCAAGATAGCATTCGACCCCCTATATATTTAATATTTCCTTGAGTCATAAGAATTCCTAATGAATTTGATTGAACTACCTTAAGGTATATTTTATACCAATTAAAACCAACAATATCCAAGATAATATATTTAAATTTTCATTGAGATAAAAACATTTAAAAAGGTACAACAATACACGATGAGATACCGTAGCCAAGATGATGCGAAGTCTAGGTTTTATAATGGATGCCTTAACTCCCTAAGTGGCGGTGATAATGGTTCCACCGCTTTGATTTTAGGTCGAGGGAGTGGAAGATGGTGGAAGTGGAACCCTTTTTGGTGGTGTTTCGAATCCTTCCCTCCGACCGGTGCTCGCCTTCATGGCATAAAACAATTTTCTATGGGTGAAATAGATGCATCTCCTTTTGTGAGTTGTGATCATGGATCGACCCTTATTACCAAGGTGTATGGTTACGACGTAAAGGATTCAACTTATGGTTTCCCCTTTCCTCTATTGGAATATCCTCTCCTTTTCCAAACAGATGTGGTTAGGTTAGATCCACTACAGGGAACATCGATGGGTGTTGGAGACACGAGATCTATTTTAGGTGCTCCTCTTGATGTGTCCATCTTGTTGACTAGGGGTGGACTTAGGGAGTATGGATGTGATGGGAAGGGGTGCTTCTTCAGGGATTCTAGGTTGCGAAGATCAAACTAGGGGATATCATTTTTATTTCCCTAGACCTAGAAATATCTAGTGGAAATATCCTGTCAAGCCCATGGCTTATGCCAAATCAAAACTGTTTTCTCCTTTAGAGAGGAGGTGTCTGAATCTGTTAATTTCTACCAAAACCGTGGAATGATTTTTAGGTTCATAAGCTATTGTCCTATCCTTCCATCATTACACAAATGGATATCTAAACAATAGTGTCCCCTTATCAAAGGTAAAGTCAACATCTACCCCTCTGCTCGAGGTATTTTCATAGCATTGTTTGATAGCTCCTCCGTCATGGGGATTTGATTCTTGGAAAAGTGTGTGAATTCTAGTTGCATCTCCTTCTCATGAAGCCCTAGTTCCCTCACTTTAACCCTATATATGAAACATTTACTATTAGACCTATGTGGATAAGGATGCCATATTTACCTTTGCATTTCTTAAGTGAGGATTGCTTGAGTAGTGTGGGGACACTTTGGGTAAATTTTAAATGTTGATCCTAGGACTAATTCTTCTAATCATACCACATTTTCCCGTATTTTGGTGGATATGGATATGATTGCTAATTTCCCACCACAATGGAGCTGAAATTCATGGATTCAATATGGAAACAAAACTTTGATTTTGAAGGTATTCCTTTTATATACGAGTAATATTTTTACCTTGGTAACCTTGCTCGGATTTCCAAATCGTCAATAAAAAAATTAAGGGCGAGTCTCATGGTGGAAGGATTTCAATCCGATAACTCAGTGGTATATGCTTAGGAGTAAAATGATACTATTGAAGTTTATTATAATCCTACAGGTATTCGAGAGCAGATGAAGGAAGAGAAATGGATGAGAAGAAGGATGAGAAGAGGGAGGGGTTGTCTCCTCTCACACTAAAATGGATATTGAATCATAATATGTTGTAGGAATGGGGGATTTTACACTAAAATAATTGGGTTCTTTGTAGATTTAAAGTTCACAAAACATGGAGACTCTTGAAATTTTCTTTCTGTCCACATGGACAAGAATGTTAATCCTAATGGGTGGGATGGTTCGAAGGTTGTGAGTAACAAGAAGAAAGGTAAAATTGGAAATTCACCTCTCAAGATGAGCCTCCGTTCTCATAAAGGGAAATACCTTGGAAGGTGGGGATCCTTGAGTAGAGGGCCAAGATGCTTTTACTGGTCTACTTTGCGGGTCCTTTCTCCTTTCTGGTGCTTTCCTATTTCGGTGTTGGCTTGTTTAGATATTTCTCCTTTGGCCCGTGGGTCTTGCTCTTGATGTTTCTATTTTTTTCTTTAATGCTTATCTTTCGGTTGTATAGGGTTATCGATCTCTTCAAAATCTACTTTTTACCTAATCTAATTAAAAAAAACATTTAATAATATTTTCTCATATTCATTTTGATAACAATGTCACAAACAATAACTAAAATGATAAAATGTTAACAATTAATCCTTGTAGACTTAAATATCTTACAAGGACATCATAGAGGATTTAAAGAGGGAACATCTATATTAAGATAATAAGTATGGGTAACAAAAATTCCATGTCTATAATACACAAAGTTCTTATGGATTTTATAGTAACCATATTATCATGTTTAAAAAATAAGGCATTATTTCATATAAATCAAAATGTGAAATGTATATCAAACGAAATAAAAAAATCATAGAATGAAATGTGTGTTACATAGGGGAAATTATTTATATTCCATGGAATTGATTATTTCTTCCTCCACCTTCTATTTTGAAAGTAGTTTTCCCTTCATCCTTTCATAGCGCTTGTATGTAAATGGTGGAAATATTCTTAGAATTTGCAATGAATTTATTTGAGAGATAGCCATGAATTTTAACCTCATTGTTTCCCTTTGTTCAATATCAATTGTATCCTTGGAAAGAGTCAATCCTTTTGATTTATGTATTTTCAATGTCCATGCCAACCGTAAGGGTAATTGGTGTGTGTGTTCCCTTTGTATTGGTGTAATTGGGATGGTATGTGGAGTTCTATCTTCAAATGGTATTCTAAATTAATTATCAAATTCAATCATTACATATGTTGGTGGTTTTAGTGGACCACTACCAGGTGCGTATATTATGCTTTAGATATATCATAGAGCTTCATTTACAAGACACTGCTTCTTTCCAAAGATTGGATTTTAACATAACCCTTGCATCATTTGAAATTAATAATTCAATATCAAGTTCATCATTTAGACCTCCTATTAGTGTGTTGGTGGTACTTGTTGTAGTTGCAATGCTATGTGCAACAACAAGTCTCTTCAACAAATGTAATTTTTTGGTATTGTGGTTATTCACATTTTTTTATTATTAGAAAATAGTTTTGAAGGGACTATACCTTATTACAGAGAGGCTCAAAATCCAGATATACAAGTGAAATCATAAAAAAGAGATCAAAATCCAAATATTACAATACGATCCATTTGTAGTCAAGGATGAAATTAAAAAAGGAGACAAAATAGGCAACTGTTCGCAAAAAATCGGTGAAAACAACAACAAAAACAACCAATTAGCAATAAAAAATTCCACAGAGGATTACTTCTTAGTATCTATGTTAATTCTAGAAGACTTCATAGTTTGTAATGAGGTGAAGATACCCAAGGTAGTGGTATGAGAAGGATCATTGGCATCCAGCTGAGAAAGAAACCTATCTCTTTTAACATCATTACCCTAAATAACATTAGAGATATCACTTGAGCATGTATATTATTTTGACTTGTTGTTCTTAAAAGTCATAAATGGCCTTAATAGAAGAGAGGATGAAATCATGCCTAACCTTTGATTTCCCAATCATTTATAAGGAATTAAATTTCTTGTAAATTTCATTAACTTAACCTTCACTGGTTCAACATCTTCATCCAGCTTCCTCGTACCTTTCTACTTTTATAACTAATGCATGTCCCTTTTTAAGGTGTGTAACTCATTTTCCATGTTATCAATTCTTACTTTGAGATCCTCTTTCTTCTCTTGAGAAGCTCAGATTGAGGCCTTGTGGTGCTAATGTGTAGAAGATTTTGTGTAGTTTCCATTTCCTTGTTACTGCGTAAGACTCTACTGGAAGGAAAAGGATGGGAACCAGGGGTAGAGAGTCTTTCAATTTTTTCAACCTAGTAGTGGGCTTGATAATTGGGTCGGGATTGAGGGAGTCAAGGATGGGAAAAGTGGCTGGGGTTGAGGGAATGGTGGGATGATGGGTCGTAGTATTTGTGTAGGAGGAAAATTATGCCCGGTGAAGGGAATGAGTACGAGAATGTTTTGAAACTCAAGTATGGAGAGTTCCATGGAATTGAGGATATAATGAGGAGCACACGAAGCATGTTTCTACGGAAATGATTTAGAAAAATAAAATGCTTGATTGGAATCGTGATATACCTACCTTCAAGAGTGATGAAATGAACCATCATCCTTGCAAGTTCATCAAAGGGAGTTGGAATGGAGCTTACCCTAATACCCATAGTCACAAATTGAAGCTCTTCTCTGCTTTAATAAATTTCCTTAACTCGTATTTTTGTTGATTATTTTATTGAAGAATCTACTCCCTTCCATGCTCAAACTAGTTACTTCAATGACCATATCCTCTATGATCTGAATGGATTTCCCACCATACTTCACCGTTATCTTTTCCAATCATTGGTAAATTGTAAGGAGACATTCCGATCATGACCTTAAATCTTATCAATGAGGTTCAAACCCTCCTAGCTACAAGAAATTCCACAGAAGCTGCATCTTCTTTCTAGGTCGGAGTTGTAGTTAGACTCTATTTGACAGGAACTCCCCATGATTTATTTTTTGTGTTTGGAGTGCTTAATAGTTGAAAATGGAAATTATTTCATCCCCAAACTTGTGTTTTAACTATATCATTACATACCCAACAAATGTGTGTAGAAAATGGGAAATAAGTGATTGTCTCGCTCCTACGTGGGATAGTTGTTATTCCCAATAAGGTGGGAAAGATCTCATTAAGGATTTTGGACAGCAAATAATCTCTCACACTTGTCATTAAGAATGGAGTTTTATACTTCAATAGGAACATTAGCATCATGAAACCAAGTGGTAAACTTGCTATTAATCTCATCATTGGATAAAGAGCCCAGTAACTCTATTACCTTCTCTATATGTGTGAACAATTTTGTAATCATTGAAAGATTGACATATACTTATAGCTTCATGAATAAAATATTTTATTATCCAGCTAGGGGGTAAGTTTGTTTTAAATGGTTGATGATATTCATTGAATCCCCTTCAATAATAATGTTCAAAATGTTGCATTCTTTAGCAATTCTTAAACCCCAAAGAGCTGACAAAGCTTCAACATAATGATTTTTTGATGCCCCATTTTTCGAGAATAAGTAGCAATTAAACAACCTTTATGATATCTTATTATTCCATCTCCATTCAGCAGATACCTAGGTTCCCTTGGAGGCTCCATCAAAGTTAAGATTGTACCAAGAATTGGGAGGAGGGATCCAATGGATTAGTGACTCGCCAATGCTTATTTTTCCTTGTTTTTGAAGACTTCAGATATCGATTTTCTGATCCGAGAGAATGGATTCTTCATTTTTAGGAGATTTTTATTTTTGGGAGGTGTTAATCTCTCAATATTATATTTGATGACAGGTGACCATGTTATGGAAAATATTTTTACAAACCTGTCTTATTTCCTAAAAATAATCCCATTCCTAGTTTTCCATAGTCTCCAAAAAGGCATGTGATAAGAGTAGCTTCTAAATCCTTCGGTCGATGTAGTGTTTGTAGGGGGTATCCCATTGTTCCTAAGTCTACTTTTTTGTTTATTCACCGTTGGTTTGAAAATCTATCGGTTAGAAAGGTCGTGGGGAAACGGGCCAACAGTGTGCAGGGCATAGCCCCTCTTTGAGACAACAAAGCGAAACTGGTTTATTGCTATTCTATCAAGCAGAATCTGTGCAAATATACACTATTCTAACTTCAGGGTTTGAGATCTCTTCCTAGTAGAGGTAATTCCAATCATGAATAGAAATGTAAGAGAGAAGGAATGGAAGAAGGTAGATACGAAGGGAGAAAAGAAATGAATTCCAAGACAAAAGGTCGGAGGGTTTATGATTTGGGTTGGTAGTAAATAGAGTGAAACTTACTTGCATAAACAAATAAAGCAATACATGAACATATGACGATAATAATAATGAACCCAATAGAATAGAAACATAGATATAACTTAAGAGAGATCTGATGCAGATAACACATATATTGAGCACAAAGTCCTAACATATATATTAATATCTCTTATGTTACAAAAAGGCACAAAGTATTTCTCTCTTCACCTCTTTTTCATACAAAATGTCCACCCCAAATACAAGAAGTATTCCAGTATTTATAGAAGAAGAAGGAGAAAGAAGACAAAAAGAAACCAATCACTATTTACAAAATATCTAAAAAGTCAAAAGTTGACTTTGGGCAAGTTGGTGGATGGCAACATCCCATGATACAACATGGATGATGTCATCATGAATGCTAACATACTTTTAAAATATTTTTACAAAAAGATCAAAGTGTACACAAGAAGAGAAACTATTCGTTGTCATCTCTTTGCTTGAATGGAGTGTCTTGCTTCCAATCAGGAGAGGTGATGTGACACTGAGCTCGGTACTCCATAAACTTGCTGATCATCTTCTAAAGTTGATTATGATTAGGACCCTTAAAGTAGTCTCGATGACTTCACAAGTTTATTTTTCAGTCTTTGAGCTTGTCAGTAGCTTTGACGTATTCTTCGTTTTCCTCAATCAAGTATCCAATGAAATCACGGCAAGCTGAAGTTTATTGATAGACTCTCGGTCAAAAGTGACCTCTTGTAACAAACCTTGGGTTGCGATATATTTGAAGATCTTGATTATATTGTCTACGCCTCCCTCAAGGTGAATGATGCACTGAGCATTTACTGGAGCCATCTTAGCAACTTTCTCGCTCCATGCTATGTTTTGCATCCGGGCTTCGTCCTTGATTTTATCTATCCTTTCTTCGGATATACTCCATTTGATCGACCCGGTAATCGGTGCAATGAGAGATTTTTGTGTTCTGCGGTGATCAATGATGCCGACCTTTAGCAGTCGGTGAGCTGAGCAATCAAACATTTCCTCGAATGTTTCATGTTGTAATTTGGCATTGTCTAACTCCTCGGAGAGGGATCCATGCCACACTGCAGCTCCTTGTTTTCCTGATCTATACTCCGGTAGAGTCCTATGAATTTCTTGATTATTTCCTCACTATCTCTGAGGATTTGCTCTATCTAGGAGGACATTGCCATGCCTTGTTCACCAATCTTGGTGTATTCATTTATCTTGTCCTGACTGAGAACTTTAGGAGGCTCGGTGGCAGTCACTGGAGGAGCATTGCCCATTCTTTGTAAAGCTTGGAGGAGATGTTTGTTTTTCTCCTTTAGTATCCTCTTCTCCTCCTTTGCTTCCTAAAGCTTCTTGTAGAGGGCATCTA
This sequence comes from Taxus wallichiana var. yunnanensis, assembly GCA_018340775.1. Taxonomy (NCBI): domain Eukaryota; kingdom Viridiplantae; phylum Streptophyta; class Pinopsida; order Cupressales; family Taxaceae; genus Taxus; species Taxus wallichiana. The sequence continues at coordinate 1,066,784,822 of CM031240.1, forward strand.
CTGCAGACAAAGTCTCTCCTTGCAGGCTCTTAGATGAGGTTCCCATGGTGACTTGGGTCACTATAAAGTCTGTAGGAGACAGATCTTTCTTTTCTTTGGTGGGAGTCGGATAAGCAATCTTCATGACCCTCTTTCCCAAAGTTCTCTTTGAGAAGTGAGTTATAGCTTTTTGCTTCTTTGGTCCCTTCTTCGGAATGACAGAGAAGTCCATGGGTGCTATGGGAAATTTTCTCTTGAGTTGACCCATATGGTCAGAGATCTAGCTTGGACTTATGGGAGAAGGAGTGGAGGGAAAGGAAGAAGAAACAAGAGTGAAAGGGAAGCAAATCGAAGAGGCCGCGAGGAATAACGTTGAGAAACTTGGTGGTGGCATCGACAAGGAGTCCAATGCGGCTGTCTGCTTATGGGGCCAGGAGTTACTACGGGAGAAGAAAAGGACATGGAGGTGGAAGGGATCATAAGGGATGGAGGTAACACTAGGTGATAGATCCGCAAGAGAGGAGAAGATGGAAGAGGTGGGAGATGGAAGGGATGAAGGAAAGAAGAAGAAACATCCATTGGGATAGATGTTTCAACAATAGGGGAGGAGAAGGAGTGGAAGAATGAATGGTGGGTACCTCGGTGGTTGTAGCTATGACCACATCTTGAGTGGATGTGTCCGTCGAAACTTCAAAGTGGTCTCTTCTTCTTTGCACAGGGAGACCAGGTTGACCACTTGGTTCTCGAAAGTAGTAAGAGGGGATTTGAGGAGCTTCTTCTTTGCTTGATTCTCCCTCCTCTTTATCTTTCCTTTCCTTTTGGTACTCTTCTTGAAGGAGAAGCAATGAAATCTACCCCGAGGTAGATGAGACCATTCTATTTGCACCAATTTTTTCGGTGCGTTGCAACGTGTGCTTGACCCTTTCCTCGATGGTCTTTGGTGCCTTGGCTCTGTCAAATCTCTGCGAATGGCCAATAGTCCCCATCCATGTCAAGGTAAACTTGATCAATTTATTGATCGGGTTCTTAGAATCCTTTTTGAATGATGGCCATGCCATAGTGTTTGATATCTTCGAGAGCCAACTTGGAGTGATCCTTTTGCACGAGATCTATTTCATAAGTCAGTCGATGTAGATGTCCTCGATCTTAGGGACGTCGATAGGATCAATTTTTTTCCTTTGGGAGGTAACCCCAACAATCAAAGGTAGGCACGGCTAGGAAGTTGTGCTTTAGATTCAACAATTCAAGCTCGCATACATTTCCCGTGCTTTGGCTAGTGTGGTGCAAGTGTATCGGCCCACGCAGAAGGGGGAATGGAGTTCCTCCTTCTTTCTCTTCATGCATCTCTCATGGTATGTGATTAGTTGCCTTGAAAACTCTAAGAGAGTCACCTTGGGCCCTACATACCTTAGTAGCTTGGCCGGTTTACCTCAAAATTCACAGCCACGAGATAGGTGAATGTGGGAAACGAGTGAACAATTATCCCCATTCTTTGTGACGGTGACCACACTCGGGGCTAGTTCAACCATGTCTCATATTTGGCCTCAATAGGAAGATCACCTCATAGAAGAAGGCATCATTGATTTTTGAGAACTTAGGGATGTTGTTCTCGAGCCTGAGCTCTAGGTAGTATTCATATATTTTGACCTGGGGCCACACCCCATTCCGAGCTAGGCCAAAAAATCTCTCACGATCTTGCAGTAGCGTATACAACATAGGAATTCATATAGAACCTCCTAGTTGTCATGACTGTTGAAGCTGCTGGAAGATGGTGTCACTTATGATTTCTCCCAACCTAAAACATTGTTCAGGCACATTCTTGCTCATGGTCTCTAAGTACCTCAACATCCATTTATGGAAATGATGGGCATCAGAAGCCCAAACACTCTACTCAAGAAGGTGATTGTATCACTCAGTTCCTCGTTGAAATCAACTCATGGTGGATGGTGCGAGGCCATCTTCTAACCAGATTTTTGTTCTTAAGATATAGCTCATTCATCATTTGCATACAATTGTCCTCATTGTCATCCCATGCCTTTTTGCAGTATTTTAGGCTTATGGAAACGTCGCCTATGATGAGGAATGCCCAGAGTTATTTCAAAGTGATGAGTAGTTAGGTTAATGACCATCTTTCCTTCTTTATCCTCGACACATCTTGTGTCGTTGTTATAGCATCAAGCCACCAACATGATGAACTTGTTATTAATAGCACTTACTTGTGACCCAACTACGAAGTGCAATCCACTTGCCACCGGGCTTTTTCATCCATGGGCCACTAGTATCCCGGTTCATTCTTGCCCGAAGTCTTCCATATCAATGTGAGCGAGCTCGAGTCTCGATATTGAGATCACTCTCGCATATGATTCGGGCATCCCGACTTTATGATATTTATACTTCATCTATTGTTCATCAACTTAGCTTTACCTTTAGACTTTGTTGGAGTTTTCTTGTGACGAAGATATGTGTAAGCTTGAGGATGGATGGTGTTTCTCTGCAAATAGGATCAAGGAGGTCCAACACAGAAGAGCCATGTCCACCGTTATGTTATTCATAATGAAATCTTGCAGAAAGAAGAATGAGTAATTATAAGGCTTAGGGCACAAGGTGCAAGTTCATAAAGCATACTACAGAGGCTTAAAAGGTGGGTGCACTTTTGGGGATGTAAACATGTAGATGTTTGTGCTAAAGGAAGCACGGGGCACAAGTAAGCAACACACACATTGCAATGTTGGTGTTATAGAGTTGTGCAGTGCCTTAGGAAATGTCTTTTGTGAGGCGCAAGAAAGTTTGGTGTTGCATGGTTTCAAAGTGCGCCCAAAGCACGGTATGGGAAATGTATCATGAAGAGCCAATCATAAGGGTTTCACTTGTGTGGCATGGATTTTGTTTACACAAAAAATAATGTCGTTGTCATTACATTTGCGCCTGCGCCTGCGCTTTTCAAGAAATTGCTAAGTATTTGTTTTGGATTTCATAGGAAGGGCTTATGCTACATGGGTTTGAAATGTGCTATGGCGCAACTGTGTGCGATGTAGCATAAATGCAGATTATGTTGAAGTGAAAATAGTTAGGTGTTTTGGTTGATTTCTTGATTTTGATTTTTCTCTTATTTTGCATTTGGTTTTTAGATGATACGAGAAAGAGAAAGAGCAAGGCAACAGGTAGGGAAGATGGGTTTTCATTTCTTTCAGAGGTAGAGCCTTCAAGATTTGCAGATCTGGAAGGAGAAGCAAAAAAGGGGGGTCTAGCTGGTTATAGAATTGTGGGTTTATTCATTTTAGATTTTTAGATTTAACCTCTTAGATTTATAATAACCCTAAAACCTAACAACCAAGAAACAAAACCATAAATAACAATAAGAGTGATAAAAACCACTTACCCGGTTTAATAAAGGACGAAGGATGACTTTGGGGTCCACAAACTCAAAAAATGGCACGTGGGTGTGACAGGGATAGCATACAGGCATAGAGGAATACTTTTCACAATTTTCAATTCGTGAAAATGACAGGTGTTAAGCGCCTATATATAGAAAATTGGGCATTTATTACCCCACCCACTTTTCTTTGGCACACTTTTCAAAGTGTCGACACAGGCTTAAACGTGCCTTGGCGCAATTGTACTAGCGTTGACACAAAGTTTTTAGCACCTTAAGCACATATCTCATGATGTTGACATGAAGTTTTCAATGCCAAAGGATGTTTAGGGGATTTACTTAGCACACATTTTGATGTGTTGACATGTTATTTCTCGCGCCTTAGGCACAAATATTTGGCGCATGTTTAGTGATGTTGACATGTCCTTCCCTACGCCAAAGGGGCGTGGCTTCTCTGATGTTGACACGTCATCTAGGGCGCCAAAGGTTTTTCAAAGGGGCACATATTTTTCTATGTCGACAACATTTCTTGCGCCCGGTTAAAAAAAGATGAAAATGGCTAAGTTCTTTAAAAATTGTCTTCCGGAAAGGAGTTTTAGGCCATATTGAATGTTAATAGACCTTCCCAGGGGACCAAAACAAGATTTTGGTATGGTTATCTACAAAATTGCCCTTGTCAATTTTATAGGATAATAGCTGGCTCTTTCTGGGGACTATCTTTAAGTGAAACTTAAGGGTAGAGAATCCTAGTTTTCTACGTGACTATCCATTGGGCTATAGAGTCAAAAACAAGGGTAACCAAAAAGGAAGAAAGGAACACATGACAAAAATAAAATGAACACATGATAAAAGCAAACACATAACAAAAAGTAAACAAAGATACAAAGAAGAGAGCAAGCTCTACTTCACGAAGATCTTTAGGTGTTGCCCGCTATAGGGAAGTGGGAGCTCGAGTTCCATCTAAATATGAGAGATAGAAACTATTCTCTCCATTGAGCTTCTTGATCTTGTATGGCCCCCTCCAAGGAGAGTCAAACTTTCCATGCATACCTTTCGGTTCTCTTTGTTTATCCCATGTAAGGAAAATATCCGCGACTTGGAAATCTCTCTGCCTAGATTTCTTATCCAACAACCTCTTGACTTGATTTTGATGTTCCGTGATCTTTTCGACCACTTTTACTTGCTTTTATTCAAGTTCTATCAGGTACATAATCCTCTTTTCAAGAAAATTCTGAAAAGTTTCGTCTTCATTGCTTGAGCTAAGCGCAGAGCGGGAAGTTTTGCGGAGATAGGGATTTTGACATCGGTCCCATACAACACCTAGAAAGGTGACATGCCAAGAGATCTCTTTAGAGTGATACGATCTACCCACAAAGCATCGTATAATGATTTGTGCCAAGATCATTGGTTCTCATCAACTAGCTTCCGAACGATAGTCACGAGAATCTTGTTACTAGATTCTACCTAACCATTTCCTTGAGTATAGTAATCGAAGCATGAGCCAAGGTTACTTTGTATCCATAGAAAAATTTATTACTTATCATGAAGAGAAGTTGGAAGTGTTATTAGCAATGATTTTATGTGCGATGCCAAATCTCACAATAATATTTTCTTTGATGAAGTTACAAACAAATTTAGAAGTGGCATGTTTGACGGGTATGGCCTCCACCCATTTAGTCAAGTAATTTTCATTTGTTAGGATGTAACTACATCTAATAATTGATTGAGGATTGAGTGCTCCAATGAAATCAATTCCCATTTCCTAAATGGTTCATCAATAATGACGGGCACTGGGGAAATGCAGCTAACTTTGGTTTGCCAATGAATTGTTGACAAAGTTCACATTTCGCTACCTAGTAAATGCGCATCTTGAAATAGCGTCGGCCAATAGTACCTAGCTTTGAATGATCTTATGTGCTGTCACGATGAGGAGAAGTGACTACCATAGGCTGAGTCATGAAAAATTTCTTACAATTTTATCTGTGCGGTAATCAACACATCACGAAAAATGTCGTCAATTCCGCGTTTATACAATCAATCATCCCATATGACATATCTTGCGGCTCTAAGCTTTACCGCTCACTTTTCTTTAGTGGTTAGGTGAGTTGGGTACTCTCCATAGGTGAGAAAGAATGTGATTTCAGAATACCATTCGTCGTTGGTGGCGAATAACATAACCATGGGTAAAGAATCCACATTCTCTAGTTCACTTTGTTCTCCATTAACATGAGCCGCTTCCTCCTCAAGTACCTTTGAGTCTTTTTTTTCTTAGCCATTAGCTAACACAGGCCCTTACCCCTTACCAGCTTGGTCGGTTTGATGTCTAAATCATATTATTGGACCTTTATGATCCAATTTCCTCGTAAGCTCCCTAACTCAACAAGAGTTAGGATAGACTTAACAGATGTCTAGACCCAACACTCTTGCATACGAAATTCAGTATGTATTAGTGGAAGTTTTTGACTGATTTTACCACGGTGAAGGCATGTTTTTCAAACTGTGACATCTTCAATTCATGGGGCTTAAGAGGATAACTCATGAAAGCAATCAGGGATTTAATATCCTTAGAGTTATTTTGCATCAATATAGCCGATACGGTATGATGCGTAGATGCATAACTTTACATGATGAAATCCTTGTGAAGTCGGGGCACACCAAAAACATGGGCGTGAGCGATGGAAGTATTGATGTCTTCAAATGATGCCTTACCTTCCTCACTCCAATGGAACATTTGGGAACCTTTCATCATATTAGATATATTACGAGTCTTCTTAGCAAAATCGGGAACGCATTGCTAAGAAAAATTAACCTTTCCAAGAAAGAGTGAACACCGAGTCTTACTTGTAGGCAACGTGAGGCTTTGGATAGCCTTGACTCTTTCAACATCTATTTTAGTTCCCTCTCTACTGATGATATGTCTAGCTGCTTTCCTTGAATGACCCCAAAAATTGACTTCTTGGGATTTAGTGAAATCCCGTGTTCTTCGCATCTGATTAGGACTTGTTCTAAATGATCACAGTGATCACCTTGTTTCTTGGAGAACACGGTCAGGTCATCTAGGTAAACCATAATGACCTTTCCCATCATACCTTTGAATTCAAAGTTCATTTCTCATTGGAAGGTGGCACCAACATTGATTAAACCAAATGGCATCCTGTTGTAGGTGAAGGTACCCCAAGGGGTGATGAATTCTGTTTTGAAATGATCTTCAGGCGTGACTTGAATTTGGTTGTAACCCAAAAACCATCTAGCATAGACATCATTTCTGAACCAATTACTACCTGTAGTACTTGATCCATTATTGGTAGTGGGTAATTATCCTTTAAGGATGACTGGTTCAAGTTGCGAAAGTCCACGCATATGCGTATCTCACCATTTTTCTTCCGCATGCGAGGCAAAATATTAGTAACCTAGTTAATGTGATGAATTGGAAAAATGATTCTTGCATCCAACATCTTCGAATTTCAGCTGGATGGTACTGCGATTTTGGGATTGTAGTGCCTTTGCTTTTGATGAAAAGGCTGGACATCATCCTTGAGCGGATGTTATGCCGAATGTCCTTTGGCTTGAAAGACTTCAGATCAGCATAAGACCATGCTAATACATCCATATAATTTTTAGCAGCTGAAAAATTTTTGTTTCTCTTCGGTGTACAACACTTCCCAATGTTCACGGAACAAGGATGTTCTGCGGTACCCAAATTGATGGATTGATTTCTGGAGAATAAGGATCATCCTGTCACTTTTTCTTTACAAAGCAGTCATGATTATCAAATAGTCATTCTAAGGAAACCAAGCCTCTCGAATCATGTTTCCTTTGAGGTGTATCACTATTTCTTTATCGATTCATGTGCTTGACCGGTGAGAGACTCATGACACGTAGAAGTTGATCCGTCAAAATGAAGCTCTTTGAAATTGTCGAGGTTTCTCTAGAAAAGTGATGATTTGGTTGTCTTCATTGAACACCTGCGAGTACTGTGAATTATCGGGCACGCTTGGGTGAAAAACTACCTCAATGGTATATATATCTGTTTTTCAACCACCGGTGAGGGAGCATGAGAGATCTTGAGAAGACTAATGAATCAGCCATGTCATTTTGAGCTCTCGAATTGCTTTGATTGAGAAAGCATCAAACTCCTCAATGTTATCCCATACTACATTGCTTTGTAGTGTCGATCCGGTCATTCTTTACTTGGTATATCCCTTTACATGGTTGATAATCAACTCGGCATCACCTTGTACTTTTAGATTCTTGATTCCCTTCTCTTTTGTAGCTTGTATGCCAAGTAACAATGATTCATACTTAGTGGTATTATTTGTGTTAAAGAACTATAACTTGAAAGAAAAAGGAAAAATCTCCTCCTCGGAGATATTAGAACAACCCCAACACCGCATCCACTTCTTTAACCTGTTTTGCCATCAAAATGCAACGTCCACACTTTATTGAGATCCTCTTTTTGGGCGAGAACATCCATTTTATCTCGAGTTATTGGACAAGAAGTAGTTCCCCATCCTTGATGATTCGAAAAGAATATGAGCTTTGGGGTCATCAGAGTTGGTGACTAGATATTTCTTTTGTGATTCTCGGTTCCAATGTCTGCACCACTACTTTGTGCAGGGATCCCGGCTTTGTACCGTCCATATGAATTTATCCACCAAATTCTTTACTGAAGCTCCTCCCTAGCAATATTTTGTATCTTTGCTAGAATATCAACTGCAAGAATAGTCATTTTTACCCTTTTTTCGGAAATGTTGCGAATGCAAACTGCGCATCCTTGATCTGACCAATTAATGGTACTTGCTTGGTTTCTATGGAGTAACATCTGCCAAAAGGTTTAGTAAGCATGAGGCCCAAAGCATGGGTGACCTTTGCTGGCATAACATTGTCAGAAGCTCCAAAATTAATTATGCAATTGCTTAGTTTATGACCATTGATTAGGAGAGATAGGTAAAAGGTTCAATTTTCCCGATGCGTAATCGGCGATGTTTACATGAGACGTAGAAGGGGTGGGAAGAATTCCTTTCGGGAAATGGGAGGAGGGGTGAGATGTAGGAAGGAGGATTACTGGTCTTTATGGAACTGGAGGAAGGCTGATTTGGAGGAGAAACAAGAGGAAAAGACTTCTTTACAAAAGCTTTAACAGGAGGTTGAAAAGGAAGGGGATTACCTCTTTTAGCGATCGTTGGTGGTGGAGCTACCACAACCTTTTCCTTTTGTTTTTCAGCAGCAACCTTTTCTTCTTTTCCTTGCAAGCGAGTGAAAACTACGTATGATTGTCCACTCGCATACCCTTGGGTACCCTCTTCTTCATCAAATTCCTCATCTTCAAATTCCATATACCCGATAGTAGAGTCGCCAGTCGGTTCATCGACATCTTGATCATCTTCATCTTGCGAAAAAGGTTCTTCATAATTTGTATCATCTTCTTCAACTTCAACCGAGGCATTAACTGGAGGGGCTTCAATTGCTAGTCTTTGAGAAGTAGCAGGCAAACCACACTGTGGGGGCATTATTGGGAGTGAAGTTCTTTGGTGGGATATCCTGCATTTAAGCGGGGTAAGTGCGAAGTTGATGGAAAAATATAGGGTCATCTGTGGATGTCATATTGCAAAAAGTATCAAAATCTCAACTTGTAGGGATTATTAACTATACACGCACTCTAAATTAGAAAAATTTATATGAATATGAATCGTAGCATTCGAATCTAGTTTCTAAAATACTAATTTTTTTAAAAATGGACAAGTTTAGCTATATTAAACACTTAAAATTATATGACTTAGTTTTTTTTTGAAAAAACTTATAAGATTGTAGTCCATTTGCCCGCATTTTGGATGACCAAATCTTGTTATTTTTTTTTCCTTTGGTGAAACATTAGATGTAGTTGTTTATCTTGGGATGGATTTTATTTTGTATTTTTTTTAGCAATATTTTTTTAATGATTTTTCTCATGAAAGTGGTCTGAAAATATTTAGAAAACGGAGTGCTTTCCATTTGCCCACCATAACTATATAAAAAAATATCGAAATCAATTTTTTTTTTAACGTGTATAGAATTTGTCCACACTTGGGATGGTATAAGTTTTATCATATTTTGATAAGTGAAACAAAAGTTACAGTCTTAAACGTAGACATGAACATTCACGGGAAAAAATGTCTTAAAGACTTATTGTTAGTAAAAAATTATAAAATGATATTTATCTTATTCTATTCACTTTAAAAACAATATTTCTACGAAGCTAAGAGTCTCCCCTATGCGATGGCACCATTTTTGTGAAATGTTTTCAATTTTTTAGCATGGTTCAAGTCTTTGGAAGAGTAGATTTGAGGTTTTTGACCTTTTACACTTCATAATGACCTTCCATAGCTTTGGTTGGGGAAAAACAAAGATTTTCCGAGGCTTAGGTTCGGTAGATAGATCCGTGATCGTAGTTTATAAAGCGTGATCACGGTTTTTTAACATAAACCGCGAGCGCGCTTTATAAACCGCGATCGCGGTTTATAAAGTGCACTCACGGTTCATAAATCATATTTACACACATCCCAATGTTTGAATTACCATGTGATTTTTACTCTCTGACCTTACTATATGAATTACTGTGAAATTCTGTCTTTTTCTGCACGTTTTTCTTATCACCGGAAGTAAAACATCATGGGAGACAAAAACGAAGTCAAAAAAGGAAGTCATTGAGTAAAAAATACCAAATGAATTAGAGGCCAACAAAATTCAAAATGCTTTGAGCGAATGTGGAAACTTCGTGAATCTAGAAGAGGTTCATCTTCAATCCCAACTATTGTAAGCAATGAAGAACTAGGTAATGTTTCTCTTTCCGTTAATGTTGAAGTTGAATTAAATACTCGTGACGAAGAAGTTTTTACATCAATGTTGAAGAAGAATTAAATACTCATGATGTAGTAAATGTTGAAATTGAAGGAGACAATGAAAACGTGAATAAGGAAATTCATGTTGAAATTGTAGACAAGCAAAATTTGACAAAAACACCTCCTAGGATTTTACGTAAGAAACCTAATTTTTTATTGAAATTGATGAAAACATTTTGAAACCAATGTTTGACAAACTTTCTGAATGACAAATCGAAAGAAAAGCCATCGAAATTTGGGATAATCATTTTGAAATTTTAAATGATTCCCAAAGATGTCAGTTGTTGGTTAGTTTGATGAAATTGATTAAAATGAGACCTACATTAAACACCTTAGGATTGAAAACATCTAATATACGTGGTCAAACCTCTACAATTGTTGAAAACCTTCATGATGCATATCACACTTTGTTGGTGTCAAGAGACGCTACTAGGGATAGTAATATTGTGCGTCATGTACTTGCTAATAGTGTTGTAAGTGAATTAATAAAAAAATGTTTGATTACGCAAACAAGTCGAATGTTGCAAGTTAATCGAAAAAATCTAATGAAAGCAATTGAAAGACGTAATATCCTTCAATCACTCAATAATGCCGATTTTGGGCATTTTCTGCTAGAGCACCGCGTAAGGACAAAAATAATTCTGATGCTATAAGAGAAGTTATTATTAAATTTTGGCATGATAACACTAGAGTTTCACCTAATACAAGAGATGTTATAAAACGGAGAGTTGGTTCTACTAATCATGAACCACATCCAAAGTATTTCTTAGATATGACTCAAACTCAATTTTTTCGTAAGTTTGAACAAGAGAATTTGGAAATTAAAATTAGTCAACATTTTTTTGAAATGTTGAAACCATTCTATGTGAAAATCAACCATGCTTGCACCACTTGTTGTTGTAGGCAACATGTTGAATTTGCGATGCATTATGCTAAATTTTTACATATTCGTTCTAATTTTCATTTTGAAACTATATTATCTGAATGTGGTGTTTAAGTTCCACCAATATCTTCCAGGGATTTCATTCCTACTATATTTTGTGAAAAAGAAGTTGGACAATTTTTTTATAGTCGAATTGTTTAGATGGAAGTCAGTAGTACATGCGGCAGATTACCTAAATTGGAAAGTTACATCCATGAGCAAATTGAAGGTACAATAAGACATAATTTAGTTGAGTTTGATAAATATAAATTAGTTGCATACCAGTTGAAAGATGGAAAAGAGTCTAAACGGTGTGAGCTAGTTCGAAAAAATGCCCATTTTCAATTTATGAGAAAATTTAAGGATGAAATTGTTTATGAGTATGCGAGGCATACACATAGAGCTCGATGGTTGGATGAACAATTCAAGCTATGCAAAGACACATTTCCTATTAGTACTATTGTTTTAGTGGTTGATTTTGTAGAGAATTACACATTACAACCACAAATGGAGGTTCAATCGCAATATTACAACTCAATACAAGTTGTCATTTTTGTGCATATAGCATTTCTACATTCTCCTGACAGTACAAAGAATGATCAATTTTTTTGAAGAGACTACCACTTTTATATCAGTGATGATCATACTCATTCTACTGAATTTGTGCAAGGGTGTTTCCAATTATTTTATGGAAACTTGTCTGATAAGGACATCCACTTCAAACAACATTATATATGGTCATATAATTACACGTCTCAGTTTAAGAATGCACGAATGTTTTATTGGATGAGCAAAATGTACGTCAAGATGGGTGTGCAACATATTTGGAGTTTCACCGAGGCTAGATATGGAAAAGGAGAGCATGAGGGTGCATGGGCATGTGTGAAAAGATCTTTTGCAAGAGAAGAGTTAAAGTACAAAGATGGTGCTAAATTAAAATATGCAAAGAGCATAGTGGAATGGTGTACTGACAACATGGCTCGAGGTTCTCAAGAAAATTCCATAGTTCACAGATATTTTTGGTTGATAGAGGAACAACAAATTGCTAACTATGAGGATTGTATGACACTCACTGGGTCCAGTGATATGCACTCATTTTGTAGCTTAGACGCTACTTCGTGGGCCATATGGACAATAAAGTTGACATGTTTTTGTGTATCTTATATCGAATTTGTCACTGTTGAGTGTGATTCACAAGAATGGGTGGAAGGATGGATTTGTAGGCCTCTAACTCCGCTTCCTAGTTATCAACCTCCACAAGCATTACGACTTGTTTCTGCAGATGAAGTTGCAACATCCAAGGACTTTGACAAAATTTTGATTTTGGTGCGACAAGGTATTTATGGTTATTTATTTAATTTTTGTATTGAGTTATGTCCATTGAAATTTTAATATGTAATTTAAATTTGAGTTGTTCAACCTTGGTTATTTTTTTGTAGGACATGTGTTTGCAGTAATTGTGACAAAAGACAATGAAGAAGGAACAAACTATTTCTTATGTTGTTACATCGAGGAAAGAAAGAAGTTGACTTCTCCTATTATAGATGGCGAAGATATTGAGTATCCGACAGGTCGGTGGTATTCTTTGAACTTGGCTTCGACGGTATCCATTAATAAACTCCTCTCGTTTGGGTGTTTGAAGACTTTGAGACACACAAAAAAATACTCTTATATTCACATCTAGTTCTAGCGATAAATATTCAAATTGTATAGATATCGAGGAAGGCCTAATAACAAGATTCTTTGGAAGGTTCAAGAGTCAGATCATGAAGCAATCTTATCTGCTATTCAGAGTAGATCCGATCTTGATGGTTCATTGGAATGAATTTACAATGCTCATGTTTGGTATATATAATTTCTTTTCAATATATATATATATATAATTTTTTTAGTTTAAAGATCTAGATTTAAGTTTGAATATATTTTATTTTAAATTTGTGTATTTTGTACATATATAGATAGTATATGGTTTTGATTTGAAACTTAAATTTCTTTGACTAACACTTTTATGTTTAGGTTAGTGGTGCTAGAAAAGCTTCCACCTTCACGTGGTTGGCATTGTTAGTAGAGAATTTTAAATTCTCAAAGCTAAGAGAAGCTTTCATTGTTTGAAAAAGTTGTAAATTTTGAAAAAGTTGTAAATTTTGAAAACGACTCCTCCCCAAGTGTTTACAAGACCATACCTAGACGCGTGTGCACCAAAATGAGAAGGAAAAACCAAGAGAGGCTATTGTAGAGGGTCTCTACGCCGAGGTTCCAAATCAAACGAGACCTCTTTAGGTGCCACGAGTCCGAGTAGTCACCGTCGAAGTTGAACGATATTTTGGTCTCGGGCTCTTAAGGGACTATGCCCGAATGAAGTATCCGGAAGCAACGACCCTTTTGCGCACCGAAACATCACCTCCTCTAGTATTCACCTGCCACCTAGATGTGTCGCGTAGTTGGTTGGGTGCCACAACCCACCGTTTGTAAAATATAGTGTTCGACAACCTTACATTGGATCCAACCGCACTATTTCACGCGTTTGCAAATAGTAGGATAACAAGAGCACCGGAATGAGAAGGAAAAAAATGAGATAGGCTATTGTAGAGGGTCCCTACACAAAGGTTCAAGATTAGACAAGGTCTCTCTAGGTGCCACGGAGTTTGAGTAGTCACCCGTCGAAGTTGAACGATATTTTGGTCTCGAGAGATCTTAAGGGACTACGCTGAACGAAGTAGCCGGAAGCAACGACCCTTTGCGTACCAAAACACCACCTCCTATAGCATTCACACGCCACCCAGACATGCCGCATGCATCGGCTTCGGTGCCACGACCCACTGCTTGCAAAATATAGCGTTTGACAACCTTACACTGCTCCAATCGCACTATTTTTTGCGCGTTTCATAAACAGTAAAGCAACGAGAGCACCAAAATGAGAAGGAAAAAACCAAGAGAAGATATTGTAGAGGGTCCCTACAATAAGGTGTTAGATCATATGAGGCCTCTCTAGGTGCCATGGAGTCTGAGTAGTCACCCGTCAAAGTTGAACAATATTTTGGTCTCAAGGCTCTTAAGGGACTACGCTCGAACGAAGTAAAGACTTTGAAGCAATGACCCTTTCACGCACCAAAAACCACCTTCTCTAGCATTCACCGCCACCGGATGTGCTTTGGTATAGTCGACGATCGGTGTCACGATCCACTTGTTTGCAAAATATAGCGTTTGTGACCTTACACCGCTCCAACTGCACTATTTCACACGTTTGCAAAACAAGAGGACAAAGGAGAGCACCAAAATGAGAAGTAAAAAACTAAGAGAGGCTATTTTATAGGGTCCCTACGCTGAGGTGTTGGATCGGATGAGGCCTCTCTAGGTGCCACGAGTCCGAGTAGTCACCGTCAAAGTTGAACGATATTTTGGTCTTAGGGCTCTTAAGGATCGCGCCCAAACGAAGTAGTCCTAAGCAACGACCCTTTCATGCACTTCGAAACACCACCTCCTCTAGCATTCACTCTAGCCACCTAGATAAGTCGACACCGCGCCTTGGTTCCACGACCCACCGTTTGCAAAATATAGCGTTTGAAAACCTTACACTGGCTCCAATGTACTATTTCACGCATTTACAAACAGTAGGACAGCGAGCGCCTTTGAAATGAGAAGGAAAAAACCAAGAGAGACTATTGTAGAGGGTCCCTACGCCGAGGTGCTAGATCGGGACGAGGCCTCTCTAGGTTCCACAGTCCGAGTAGTCACCCGTCGAAGTTGAACGATATTTTGGTCTCGGGGCTCTTAAGGGGCTACGCCCGAATGAAGTAGTCCGAAAACGACCCTTTGCGCACCAAAAACCACCTCCTATAGCAATCACCTGGCCACCGGATGTACCAACATAGTCGGTTGGGTGCCACGACCCACCGTTTGCAAAATATAGTGTTTGACAACCTTACACTAGCTTCAACCGCACTATTTCGTGTGTTTGCAAAACAAGGACAACAAGAGCAATGAAATGAGAAGGATAAAACGAGAGAGGCTATTGTATAGGGTCCCTATTTTGAGGTGTTGGATTAAACGAAGCCTCCTTAGGTGCCACAGAGTCCGAGCAATCACCCGTTGAAGTTGAACGATATTTTGGTCTCAGGGCTCTTAAGGGACTACGCCCGAACGAAGTAGCCTGTAAGCAACGAACCTTTCATGCACCAAAAACTACCTCCTCTAGTGTTCACCTTGCCACCTAGACATTCTGATGTAGTCGATTCGGTGTCACGACCCACCGTTTGCAAAATATAGCGTTTGAAAACCTTACATTGGCTCCAACCGCACTATATCACGCGTTTGCATAAACAGTAGGACAGCGAGAGCACCGAAATGATAAGGAAGAAACCAAGAGAGGATATTGTAGAGGGTCCCTACGCTAAGGTTTTAGATTAGACGAGGCCTCTCTAGGTGCCATGGAGTTTGAGTAGTCACCCGTCGAAGTTGAATGATATTTTGGTCTCATGGCTCTTAAGGGACTATGCCCGAACGAAGTAGCCTGAAAGCAACGAACCTTTCACGCACCAAAACACCACCTCCTCTAGCGTTCACCTAGCCACCCAGACATGCCGGCATAGTCGGGCCTTCAAAGTGCCATGACCCACCCTTTACAAAATATAGCATTTGATAACCTTACACTGGCTCCAACTGCACTATTTCACACGTTTGCAAATAGTAGAACAACGAGAGCACCGAAATGAGAAGGAAAAAAGCTGAGAGAGGCTATTATAGAGGGTCCCTACATCAAGGTTTTAGATATGCGAGGCCTCTATGTGCCGCGGAGTCCGAGTAGTTACCCGTCGAAGTTGAACGATATTTTGGTCTCGAGCTCTTAAGGGACTATGCCCGAACGAAGTAGCCCAAAAGCAACGACCATTTCGCGCGAAAAACCACCTCATATAGCATTCACCTAGCCACCTAGATGTGTCGGTGCAGTCGGTTCGGTGCCACGACCCACCGTTTGCAAAATATAGCGTTTGATAACCTTACACTGGCTCCAACCGCACTTTTTCGCGTGTTTGCAAATAGTAAGACAGTGAGAGCACCGAAATGAGAAGGAAAAAACTGAGAGAGGATATTATAGAGGGTCCCAATGCCAAGGTTTTGGATTAGATGAGGCCTCTCTAGGTGCCACGGAGTCCGAGTAGTCACCCTGTCGAAGTTGAACGATATTTTGGTCTCAGGGCTCTTAAGGGACTATGCCCGAACGAAGTAGCACAAGCAACGACCCTTTCACAAGACCGAAACACCACCTCCTCTAGTGTTCACTCGGCCACTGGACATGCCAACACAATCGATTTAGTGCCATAACCCACCGTTTGCAAAATATAGCATTTGACAACCTTACACTGGCTCCAACTGCACTATTTCACGCGTTTGTAAATATTAGGACATCGAGAGCACCAAAATGAGAAGGAAAAACTGAGAGAGGATATTATAGAGGGTCCCTACACCAATGTTCTAGATTAGACGATGCCTTTCTAGGTGCCATGGAGTTCGAGTAGTCACCCGTCGAAGTTGAATGATATTTTGGTCTCGGTCTCTTAAGGGACTACGCCCAAACAAGCCTTTCGCACACAGAAACACCACCTCCTCTAGCATTCACCTAGCCACCCCAATGTGCCGACCCAATCAGTTAGGTGCCACAACCCACCATTTGCAAAATATAGTATTTGACAACCTTACACTAGCTCCAACTGCACTATTTCGCGCATTTGCAAATAGTAGGGCTACGAGAGCACCAAAATGAGAAAGAAAAAAAAGCTGAGAGAGGCTATTGTAGAGGGTCCCTACACCGAGGTGCCGGATCGGGATGAGGCCTCTCTAGGTGCCACAGATTCTGAGTAGTCACCCATCAAAGTTGAACAATATTTTGGTCTCAAGGCTCTTAAGGGACTACGCTCGAACGAAGTAGCCCGGAAGCAACGACCCTTTTACGCACCGAAACACCGCCTCCTCTAGCATTCAACTGGCGTTCTCTAGATAGTGGGCTTGATAACTTGAGTCTCATCTACATTCACCAACTTGGCCAAGAGAATGGGTTTCCTCAAGTGGTTATGGATTCCACCAATGTACTTGGAGATATTTTCCCATTTAGACAGCTTTCTTCCAAAACTCGTCGATGTACTCTTGCACATCTTGGCCTTGTTTTTACCTGAGATATTTTCAATACATGGACCTCTCTTCATCGTAACAAATACAATAGAATTTATTTTTGATTGTCCTCTTAAATTCATCCCACTTAGAAATAGGTGGAAGATTCTTAACAACCAAGGAATGAACATAGCTTTAAAACTAGGTTAAAGCATGAATGATTAATTCTAACCTTGAAAATGAAATTTATTGACTCTCATTGATTTGATGCAAATTGAAATATACCTCAATTTGAGTTAGCCAATGGTCTAACTTATCGGCATTCATGTCCCCATCATAAGGCTAAATTTATATCTTAACCTTCTCTTTGAATGGAGGAGTAAGTTTGGTATGGGGTTGTTCTTCACATGATGGACTAAATATTTCCCATAGACAAGGAAATATTTCTCACATATTTGGATAGACTTGCCACATCTACCTCCATCTTGTAGAAACATTCTTCTTCCGTGCATCTCACTACGAGCCATGTTTCGTATTCCTTGCTTCCACTTCTTGGTGGAAATGTCTTCTTCAAAAGGAATGAGGATACCTTCATCACTTTCACTACCCTTTTGGGTGAGGGGTATCTAACTAAAAATGTCAACACAAGTTAAACCACATAAAAACACTTAATCTTAAAAAATCTCTGATCCATAAAATGCATCTTTTAAACAATAAATGGATCTTATCTTAGTGATGATAAATGAACAATTACCAAAGTTATTATTATGGGTCCAGTATGTTATGAAATAATCATTCATACAATACTTGAAATTTAGATATGCAAGACAAGGAGACAAGAATTTTATCCTAGAGAAACCCAATGTGGGAAAAACTCTAGCTAGGTAAAGAAATTTATTCACTTCACTATATAAATCTCTCGAATACAATACAATACAATATCACTACCAAAAGATGTCGTTTAACAAGGATTTAAGATCTTTCTACTTTCATCACTTGTTTATAACCCTCAACGAGAAAGAACTTAGTTGTCTATGAACAAAACCAGAACAATTTGAGAACTTTCCCCCTTTTCTCACACTTGAATTCACTCCAAATGACTTACTTAGATGATTATTTATGTGCTTGCATTTATAGTTGTTATATCCAAGGATGAAAGGAGATGAGAAATGAACTGGTTTGGGAAGTCCAAACATTTTCAACTATTTAGATTCCCATTTTGGCATCGTCAAGGACAAAATCACTACTTTCTATAGGAGGTGTTTGCATAATCACCGTGGTAATTACGTAACTGCTGGCGCCTACTTCACCATTTTCCATAACGATGAACATGTTGAGGGTATATTTTCCAAGTTTCAAAAAGTTTAAATACATATAATTTGGTACTTCTAGATCTATTTTTTGGATCATACTCACGCTTTAATAATTTAATACTTTGTCAATATCAATGTTGTGTCCAAGCCTATTTGCAATGAAGAGATGATTTGGAACATATTAAGAATGTAAACTTAATCAAACTAGAAATAACACAACTTCCATGATTAAAGGATCTATTCTGAATTTATTTAAGATAGTAAGAACTGGGGACAATACTTCTAATTCTATGATCATGAAAACATAAACATACATGAATGAAAATATTGTCTAGATAATTCTTGAGCACATTAATACTAGAATTAAAAACATTAGAATAATCGAACAAGAAATAAATAAAACTTCCATTCACATGGGAGAGGAGTGGCCCTTGCTCCTTCCCTCCGATCCAATTACTAATGTGTACTCAAAACAATGATTTATTCTAGAATCATGTTCTTTATTTATCAATTGTTCGATTTACAATACTCTTATTATCTTTTTCAATGTCTAACCATTTATTCTATAATGATATAAATAGAAGGATATCATACATGCAATGAAATCAAATCAAACATATATAGTTCAAATTTATTGTTATGAAAACCAACACACATGAATATATATACAAGAATCAAACAAAGTGTGCTCCGGACACACGTCTCTTGAAAATATATATGTATAAGTTCATAATTTATGTGTACATCTCGAACTAAGCACGTGTCATAATGTACACCCAAAATTTTAAAATACATTCAAAATTTAGAAACTTGTACAATTTAGTTAAAATGCATGTGAAATCTTACCACAATGTCATGATCCCTATCAATTTGTTGTTGACGCGTCACAGGGACAACAATAGACTCACGAGGGGTAAGCTACATACAAATAATTAATTTTCAAATTAAATATTTCACATATACCTACAAAATTTGATATTGTAGATTTAAGTTTAATAAGAAATAATGAACCTCCAAAATTTAACAAATTAAAAAAATTGTACCTCAGTTAGTGGATCTGCAGATGCTATGGTAGTATCTATAGCAGCCTCCACAGTCTGCATATATGGAGGAGTCTCTAAAGTATCATAAGCTATACAAAAACATGTACAAATCAATATTAAAATCTACATGACAGAGGTCCAAAACATGTAATCCACGTGAACTTCCAAGAATTAGAAACAAAGTGTATAGAGATTTACTAACTGTGTAAAACTCATGTGAGGCATGCCGAGAGCCTCGATTCCTCTGAGCAGATGATGACCCGCCAGCTCCACGTGTATAAAAGAGAAAATATTAATACATGTATAACATACACATGAAACATTATAATAATAATTTAGTGCAATCAAATGAAATTAAAAATGTAAGTTTATACAACTTGAAACTTACATTTGAAACATGCCCATCGTAGTAGCTAGCATGTCGATGCCAGATGTTTCCTTCACCGGCTCTTGCTATTTAAAATAAAATAAAAAATTAGTTTTTTACATGTATGTACATGATGTACAATCATATATATATATATATATTAATATCTCAAACATGTGAATTAAACTATTGTATATATATATTATTTAAATTTATTTGAAATTTACCTGTGAAAGACCAATATCAGTGGCACCGCCCAAAAACATTCCCAAATCTCATCTATAGAAAAGAAATCCTGTGAACTAGCAAATGATGTCTCACCTACAGTGCATATGGCACCACATGATCCATAGTGGTGTGGTGCACTAGAACTAGCACCTCCACCAACATCACCAGATGTAATCTGGTCACTATGCTGTTCAGGTGAGAGTGTCAGTGAGCTCCTTAATGCATGCAATGTATCAATCTCCATAACCTCCTTCACTGTAGGAGGGATAACCAAGGCGTGGGGGTTTTGGGGCATGGGGGATCCTAGGTTGACCTACGCATGCACCAGGTCTGCACTTTGTGCAGAGCCACCTCCTTGACCAAAAAAGTCAGAAAAGTCAAAATAATTCGGGACCTCATTGAGCACGAACTCGCAATATAATTTCTTCAAAAAATAAAGAGGAACCTCATTGTTGCATGGTGGATAATCAAAAACCATCCACCATCGGTCTCAAAAATTGTTTTTGATTCTATCATCATGGCACTAATGGATTAGGAACCGTTTGCATAAGTAACTACGGGGGGGGCATTGGTTATAGGGTCATAAAATAATGCACAAATGAGGTCTTTTCCAATTTTTTTGTCTTTGATGACCTTATGGGATAGTTTATTCGCATACCACCACCTACAGTCACTTCTAAAGGTGTTCCATCTATGTATTTGGTTAGTTCTGGACTGACTTCGCCAATCAATGTTTGTAATGTATCAAGCTAAAGTCATGTGGGATAGATTTGTAATATGATTTTGTCTTATAGTTTGAATTAGGTTCTCAATGACAATTTTATTTTCTTAGATTCTTCCAATGATATTATCTTGCGTTCCTGCTTTGGCTCAGTGGGGATAGAAGGAGCCATAGGAGGTGGATCTATGTTTGGAGGAGGGTTTTGAGGAATGTTCGGAGGGTTTTGAGGAATGTTCGGTGGGTTTTGAGGAATGTTTTGACGGTTTGCATGATTTCGAGCTTTCCGACCAACTGATAAAACAAGAAAATTGTATACATAAACAAACATTTCAAAAAACCCATGAAAATGCAAAAAAAAACCTAAAATGCAAAAAAATGATTACAATTGGGGACTTACCTCCTTGTCTTGGTGGCATGGTTGAATCTATCGCTATCCAAAAGTCCAATGAGAAATTTTGAGGTGGTATTGAAAGCGCGAGTGAAAAACGTTTAGGAAAAATTGCGGTTTGAAATGAAAAATGAGGAAAATAAGGAGTCGTGGGACTGCTAAATTTTGTCTCAGAGTTCCGCGATCGTGGTTTATAAGCGTGTTTCATCGCGTTCTAAACCAGAGCACGGTTTTAGGTTCAATAATTACTAAACCTAGAATTAAGGAACCGCGATCGTGGTATGTAAACCACGATCATGGTTCCTTTATTTCGGGTTTTTATGTCCACATAATTGTCCACCAACTTCGTGCACTTACCCAGCAGTAGACAATGCTTGAGCCAATTGCTTCTTTAATGAGAGCAAGTCATTTTCCATCTTCTGGAACGTTGGATCTGATGAGGTTGCTTGAGAAGAAGTTGAAGCCTTTGATTTTGACGGCTCTCACCTTAAGTCACCAGATATAAGGAGGTTATCTTTTATCCGAATGGCCGTAGCTTGAATAAGAACCATGTATGGTATTTGTTCTTGTAAAAGTAAGAAACTTACTCTGAACTCATTGCATCACAAAGAAACACTTTTGATTCTCAATGTTGGCAATATGGCAAGTGACACAAGGTTGATTAGTGAATTGAATTGGGGTGATAAAATCGTGCATGGTTTCATTGGCCTCCTTCTTCATGTGAGTGATTTTTGAAAGTAACACGAATGCATCTTAAAGGCTTATACCTGTCTTCAAATGCAATCCGTAATGTGGCCCAACTAGTGATGGATCCGGTTGGTAAATGTTGGAACCATTCTCGATGCAAGACCTTGCAAGGTCTCAAGAAAGAGCGTCATATACGTCCTCGTGAGTCACATCAAGAATACTTGCATGACATAATAAATGCAGCTATATGCGTGTCTATGGTTTGATTTCCGCTCCCATCAAACTTCAGGAAATTCTTGTGATTTCCATGAGGGAGGGCATGAACTAGATGTGGCAATGCTAGAGGACCCATGGCATTTCCCCATGGTACAAGTAGATTTATCACCATTTGAAATGCGGGAAAAGAACATGAGTAGGGAGTCTGGTTCCACTTAGCAAAAGAGCACTGCAAATTGATGTCGAGGCACCTTGTGAAATCCGGCTCCTTCGTGGAGGCGAGACACTTCTTGCTGATCAATCCGTTGAACTTAGTGATGTGAATCATGTTTGGATGATACTGAAATTGTGCCTTTGAAGTAGATCAAAGATTGGATCAACTTCTCCATGAGCTCTTCTACCACAAGTAAATTGTTCACCCGCCAGTGTACCCATTCAGATCTGCAACAATTAAGAGCAGATTTACAACAATCTTTTTGTTTGTACTTGCTGATTTTCTGATTTTTCTGGCAAAAATCAGCAGCATGTACTTTTTAATATTTAAATTTTACCCTTTTAATAATAACCGATTGTGGTTTTCTGACAAAGATTAATAAGGATAAAAGGTGGGTTAATTTAGAAAGGGGTTTATGCTTTGGGCTGGTAGTAAACAGAGCCAAACTTACTTGCATAAACAAACAAAGCAATACTGATGAACATATGATGATAATAAGAATGAATCCAACATAATAGAAACATAGATCTAACTTAAGAAAGATCTGATGCAAATAACACATATATTGAGCACAAAGTCTTAACATATATATTAATATCTCTTCTGTTACAAGAAGGCACAAAGTCTTTCTCTCTTCACCTCTTTTTCATACAAAAAATGTCCACCTAGGAATACAACAAGTATTCCAGTATTTATAGAAGAAGAAGGAGAAAGAAGACAAAAACAAACCAACCACTATTTACAAAATATCTAAAAAGTCAAAAGTTGACTTTGGGCAAGTTTTGGATGGCAACATCCCATGATGATGCACATGGATGATGTCATCATAAATGCCAACATACTTTTTAAATATTTTTACAAAAAGATCGAAGCGTACACAAGAAGAGAAACTATTCATCATCATCTCTTTGCTTGAATGGAGTGTCTTGCTTCTGATCGGGAGAGGTGATGTGACACTTGAGCTCGGTACTCCATAAACTTGCTGATCATTGTCTGAAGTTGATTATGATCAGGACCCTTGAAATGGTCTCCATGACTTCGCAAGTTTCTTTTTCAGTCTTGAGCTTGTCAGGTAGCCCGAGCGTACTCTTCGCATGCCTCAATCAAGTATCCAATGAAATCGCGGCAAGCCAGAAGGTTATTGATAGACTCTCGGTCAAAAGTGACCTCTGGCGCCAAACCTTGGGTTGCGATATCCTTGAAGAGCTGGATTGTATCGTCTGCCTCCCTCAAGGTGAATGATGCACTAAGCATCTCTGAGCCATCTTTGTAACCATCTGCTCCATGTTGTGTTTTGCATCCAGGGCTTCCTCCTTGATTTTATCTATCCTTTCTAGGATATACTCCATTTGATCAACCCGGTAATCTAAAGTGAATGAGAGCTTTGTTATGTGCCCGCGGGTGATCAATGACACCGACCTTTTTAATAGGTCATCAGTGAGCAGTCGACCATTGCTTGAAATGTTTCATGTTGTAATCTGCATTGTCCAACTCCTCGGAGAGGGATCTTGCTACTACTTGTAGCTCCTTATTTCTGATCTATACCTCTAGTAGAGTCCTGTGAATTTCTTGATTATTTCCTCACTATCTCTGAGGATTCACTCTATCCAGGAGGACACTGCCATGCCTTGTTCACCAATCTTGGCGTATTCATTTATCTTGTCCTGACTGAGAACTTTAGGAGGCTCGGCGGTAGTCATAGGAGGAGCATTGCCCATTCTTTGCAAAGCTTGGAGGAGATGTTTGTTTTGTTCCTTTAGTATCCTCTTCTCCTCCTTTGCTTCTTGAAGTTTCTTGCAGAGGGCATCTACTGCAGACAAAGGCCTCTCCTTGTAGGCTCTCAGATGAGGTTCCCATCGTGACTTGGGTCACTGTAAAGTCTATAGGAGACAGATCTTTCTTCTCTTTGGTGGGATCAGGATATGCAATCTCCATGACCCTCTCTCCCAAAGTGCTCTTTGAAAAGTGAGTTATAGCTTTTTGCTTCTTTGGTCCCTTCTTTGGAATGACAGAGAAGTCCATGGGTGCTATGGGAACCTTTCTCTTGAGTTGACCCAGATGGTCAGAGATCCAGCTTGGACTTATGGGAGAGGAGTAGAGGGAATGGAAGAAGAAATGGGAGTGAAAGGGAAGCAACTGAAGAGGCCACAGGGAAGAACGTTGAGACACTTGGTGGTGGCATCGACAAGGAGTCCAACACTTGCTACTTGTTGGGGGGCTGGAGTTACTACGGGGAAGAAAAAAGGACATGGAGGTGGAAGGGATCTGTAATGGGATGGAGGGAACACTAGGTGACAGATCCATGAGAGAGGAGAAGATGGAAGAGGTGGGAGATGGAAGGGAGGAAGGGAGAGAAGAAGAAACATCCATTGGGATAGATGTTTCAACAACAGGGGGAGGAGAAGAGGAGAAGAGAAGGAATGGTGGGTACCTCAGTGGTTGTAGTTGTGACCACATCCTGAGTGGATGTGTCCATTGAAACTTTGGTGGTCTCTTCTTCTTTACCTGGAGACACCAGGTCGACCACTTGCTTCTCGAAAGTAGTAGGAGGGCTTTGAGGAGCTTCTTCTTTGCTTGATTCTCCCTCCTTGTCTTTCCCTTTTCCTTTTGGCACTTGGGCCGCCTTGGAGGTGCTCTTCCTAGGAGAAGTAGTGAAATCTACCCCGAGGTAGGTGAGACCATTCTTTTGCACCAATGTTTGGTGTGCTGCAACGTGTGCTTGACCCTTTCTTGAATGGTCTTTGGTGCCTTGCTCTGTCAATCTCTGTGAATGGCCAATCATCCCCATCCATCCATCAAGAGTAAACTTGATTAATTTCTTGATCAGGTTCTTGGAATCCTTTTGGAATGATGGCCATGCCATAGTGTTTGATCTCTTCTAGAGCCAACCTGGAGTGATCCTTTCACTGAGATCTATTTTGTGTGTCAGGTCGATGTAGATGTCCTCGATCTCAGGGACATGGATAGGATCAATTTTTTCCTTTGGGAGGAAACCCCGAAATCAAAGGTAGGCTTGGCTGGGAAGTTGTGCTTTAGATTCAGCAATTCAAGCTCGGCATACATTTCCCATGCTTTGGCCAGTGTGGTGCAGGTGTATCGGCCCACTGTAAGGGGGAATGGAGTTCCTCCTTCTTTCTCTTCATGCATCTCTCATGGTATGTGATTAGTTGCCTTGACAACTCTAAGAGAATCAGCTTGGGCCCTACATACCTTGGTAGCTTTGTCGGTTCACCCTCAAAATTCACCACCCTGAGATATGTGAATGTGGGAAACTAAGTGAACAATGCTCCCCACTTCTTTGTGATAGTGACCACACTCGGGCTAGTTTGACCATGTCTCATATTTGGCCTCAATAGGTAGATCACCTCATAGAAGAAGGCATCGTTGATTTTTGAGAACTAGGGGATGTTGTTCTCGAGCCTTAGCTCTGGTAGTATTCATATATTTTGACCTGGGGCCATACCCCATTTCAGCTAGGCCTGCAAAATCTCTCTTGCTGATTGCAGTTATAGCGTATACAACATAGGAATTCATATAGAACTTCCCAGTTGTCATGACCTATTGAAGTTGCTGAGAGATGGTGTCGCTGATGATTTCTCCCCAGCCAAAACTGTTGTTCAGGCACATTTTTGCTCATGGTCTCTAAGTACCTCAACATCCATTTATGGAAATGATGGGCATCAGGAAGCCCAAACACTCTGCTCAGGAAGGTGATTGTATCACTCAGTTCCTCATTGAAGTCACTGCGGTGGATGGTCTATGGCCATCGGCTCACTGGATTTTTGTTCTTAAGATATAGCTCATTCATCATTTGCATACACTTGTCCTCATTGTCATCCCATGCCTTCTTGTAGTCTTCTAGGCTTATGGCGACGTATTTCCTGTGATGATGAGGATGCCCAGGTTATTTCAAAGTGATGAGCAGTTAGGTCGATGACCATCTTTCCTTCTTTATCTTTGACACATCTTGTGTCCTTGTTATAGCATCGAGCCACCAACATGATGAACTCATTATTAATAGCACTTACTGGCAGCCCAGCTGCAAAGTGCAATCCACTGCCCACCAGTTTGTTCATCCAGGGGCCACTAGTTGCTTGGTTGGTTCTTGCCCAAAAGTCTTCCATATCAATGTGCCCAAGCTCGGAGTCTCTGATATCGAGATCACTCTCTGCATATGAGTCAGGCATCCTGACTTTTTGATATTTATACTTCATCTCTTGTTCTTGTCAACTTAGCTTTACCTTTAGACTTGGTTGGCTTTTTGCTTGATGAAGACATGTGTGAGCTCGAGGATGGTTGTTGTTGTTCTGCAAGGAGAATCAAGGAGGTCCAACATAGAAGAGCCATGTCAACCATCATGTTATTCATAATGAAATCTTGCAGAAAGAAGAATGAGCAATTATAAGGCTTAGGGCAAGGCGCAAGTTCATAGCATGTTGCAGAGGCTTAAAAAGGTTGGGCACACTTTTGGGGATGTCAACATGCAAAAAGGTGCACCTGTGTTGAGGGAGAAAAAGTTGCACCAAAGGGTTATAAAGGGCACACTTTTGAGAGTGTTGCACAAAAGGTTTTAGCACCAAGGAGAAAGGCGCGGGGCGCGGGTTTGCAACACACAACATGGCATGTTGATGTCAGAAATGGCGCTGCACTTTAGAAAATTTTGCTTTAGGTGGGGCACTTGAAAAAGATGGTGTTGCATGAGTTAAAGTGCGCCCAGGCAATTTTGGAAGATGTTGCAAAAAGATCAATGCGCGAAGAAAGGAAAAGTTTTGGCGCGGATTTGGAGGACACACATCATCAATGTTGATGTTGGTTGTTGATGCACCTGCACCTGCCTTTACAAAATTTGCTAAGTGTTTTTATTTGGGATTGCGTGGGGTTATGGGATATGTTTACATGTGAAGTGTGCCAGTGCGCGAGGTGCATGACTGTGGGGAGTGTGCAACATGAAAAAAAGTGCGCCAAAGGAAAATGATTTTTTGCACTTTTTTTACTTTCTTTCTTTTTTTTCACATGATTTCTCTCTCTTTTTGATTTTGCAAAATGACAAAGAGAGAGAGGGATTTGTGGGAGTAGTAAGCAAGAATATAAAGGATGGTTTTTTTTTTTCGAGGTAGGGGCCTTCCAGATTTGTAGATCTGGAAGGGGAGGAAAAGGGGTTTCAGATGGTTATGGAGTGGTATTTTTTTCATTTTTTTTTATTTAACCTTTTATATAAAATCCTAAAACCTAACAATAACCAAGAAACAAAACCACAAACAATAACAAGAGTGATAAAATCCACTTACCCGGTTTATAAAGGATGAAGGATGACGTTGGGGTCCACAAACTCAAAAAATGGCACGCGGGCATGACAGGGATAGCTGACAGGCGCAGAAGAATACTTTTCACAATTTTCAATTCATGAAAATGACAGGTGTTAAGCACCTATATATAGAAAATTTGGCATTTATTACGCCACCAACTTTCTTTGGCGGAACTTTTCAAAGTGTCGACATGGGTTTGGATGCACCTTGGTGTTGTTAGTTAAAAGCTTTTAATTTCGACATAACATAAAGTTTTAGCGCCTTAAGCACATTCCATGATGTCAACATGATGAAGTTTTTAGCACCTTAAAGGGCACATTTACTTAGCGCACATTTTTATGTGTGACATGATTTTTCAGTGCCTTAGCGCACACTTTTTAGGCATGTTTAATGATGTTGACATGTCATTTCCTATGCCAAAGGGGCGCAACTTTATTGATGTTGACATGTCATTTTGGGTGCCAAAGGATTTTCTAAGGGGCACACTTTTTATTGTGTCGACACAATATTTCTTGCGCCCAGTTCAAAAAAGGTGAAAATGGCTAAGTTCTTTAAAACTTGATTTCGGAAGGGAGTTTTAGGCCATTTTGAACGTTATCAGACTTCTCTTCGGGGACCAAAATGGAATTTTGGTATGGTTATCTACAAAATTTCCCTTGTCATTTTACAGGATAACAATTGGCTCTTTCTGGGGACTATCCTTAAGTGAAACTTAAGGGTAGAGAATCCCAGATTTCTACGTGCCTATCCATTGGGTTACAGAGAGTCAAAAACAAGGGTGACCAAAAAGGGAAGAAAGGGAACACACAACAAATAGAAAGAAAACACACACAAAAGAAAACACACAAACACACATGAAAGCAAACTACAAAAAAGAGAAGAAAGCTCTACTTCTGAAGATCTTTAGGTGTTTCCCGTTATAGGGAAGCGGGAGCTCGGTTCCATCTAGATATGAGAGATAGAAACTATTCTCTCCATTGAGCTTGCTTGATCTTGTATGGCCCTCTCCAAAGAGAGTCAAACTTTCCATGCATACCTTTCGGTTCTCTTCGTTTGTCCCACAGAAGGACAAGATCCCCTACTTGGAAATCTCTCTACTAGCTTTCTTGTCGAACAACCTCTTGACTTGATTCTGATGTTCGGTGATCTTGTCGACCACTTTTACTCACTTTTCTTCAAGTTCCATCAGGTACATAATCCTCTTTTCAAGAGAACTCTAAAAAGTTTCATCTTCGATTGCTCGAGCCAAGCAGAGCAGGAAGTTCTACGAGATAGGGATTTCAGCATCGGTCCCATACAACACCTAGAAAGGTGACATGCCAGAGATCTCTTTGGAGTGATACGATCTACCCACAAGGCATCATATAATGACTTGTGCTCAGGATCATTGGTTCTCATCAACTAGCTTCCATATGATAGTTACCAGGTTCTTGTTGCTAGATTCTGCCTGACCATTTCCTTGAGGATAGTAATCAAAAGCATGAGCCAAGGTTATTCCATATCCATAGCAAAAACCAATAACTTCCCATGAAGAGAAGTTGGAAGCATTATCAACAATGATTTTGTGTGGATGCCAAATCTCACAATAATATTTTCCTTGATGAAGTTGCAAACAACTTCAGAAGTGGCATGTTTGACAGGTATGGCCTCCACCCATTTCGTGAAGTAATCCATTGTTGTTAGGATGTAACTATGTCCAACACTCGATTGAGGATTGAGTGCTCCAATGAAATCAATTCCCCATTGCTGAATGGTTCATCAATAATGATGGGCCTGAGGGGAAATGCAGCCAGCTTTGGTTTGCCAATGAACTGTTGACAAAGTTCACATTTCTACCCAGGTAGCTACATCCTGAAATAGCGTCGGCCAATAGTACCTAGCCCGAATGATTTTATGTGTTGTCACGGATGAGGAGAAGTGACCACCACAGGTTGAGTCATGAAAACTCTTTAACAATCTTATCTGCTTGCGGCTTATCAACACATCGTAGAAAAATGTCCCATCAATTCCATGTTTGTACAATCCATCATCCCATATGACATATCTTGCGGCTCTGAGCTTTACCACTCACTTTTCCTTAGTGGTTAGGTGAGTTGGGCACTCTCCATAGGTGAGAAAGAATGTGATGTCAGAATACCATTCATCATTGGTTGGTGACAAATAGAACCATGGGTAAAGAATCCACTTTCTCTAGTTCACTTTGTTCTTCATCAACGTGAGCAACTTTCTCCTCAGGTACCTCTGAGTCTTTATTTTCAGCCATTAGCTGACACAGGCCCTTACCCCTTACCAACTTGGTTGGTTTGATGTCTAGATCATATTCTTGGACCTTTGTGATCCAATTCCTCGTAAGCTCCCTAACTCTGTTGAGTCAGGATAGACTTAACAGTATGTGTCGGAACCAACACTACTTTGTATGAGAATTCAGAATGTAGTAGCGGAAAAACTTTTGACTACTTTTACCATGGCGAAGGCATGTTTTCCAATTGTGACATCTTTAGTTCATGAGGCTTAAGAGGAGAACTCATGAAAGCAATCGGGGATTCAATATCCTCGGAGTTCTTTTGCATCAAGATAGCTTGATATACGGTATGCGCGAGATGCATAACTGTACATGATGAAAGTCTTTGCTTTGAAAGTCGGGACACACGAAAGGGGGCATGAGTGATGATGGAAGTCTTTTATGTCTTCAAATGATGCCTTGCCTTCCTCACTCCATTGGAATGTTTGGGACCCTTTCATCATATTAGATATATGATGAGTCTTCTCAAAAAATCAGGAACAAAGCATCTAAGAAAATTTACCTTTCCGAAGAAAGAGTGAACACCAGTCTTGCTTGTAGGAAAAGTAAGGCTCTGAATAGCCTTGACTCTTTCGACATCTATCTTAGTTCCCTCTCTGCTGATGACATGTCCTAGCAGCTTTCCTTCAGTGACCCCAAAAACTGACTTCTTGGGATTTAGTGAAATCCCGTGTTCTCGGCATCTGATCAAGACTTGTTCTAAATGATCACAGTGATCACTTCATTTTTTGGAGAACACGGTCAGGTCATCTAGGTAAACTACGATGACCTTTCCCATCATACCTTTGAATGCAAAGTCCATTGCTCATTGGAAGGTGGCACCGGCGTTGATTAAACCAAACGACATCCTGCTTGTAGGTGAAGGTACCCCAAGGGGTGGTGAATGTTGTTTGAACTGATCTTCAGGCGTGACTTGAATTTGATTGTAACCCAAAAAACCATCAAGCATAGACAACATTTCTAAACCGTTACTACTTGCTGTAGCACTTGATCCATTATCGGCAGTGGATAATTATCCTTTAAGGATGACTGGTTCAAGTTGTGAAAGTCCACGCATATGTGTATCTCACCATTCTTCTTCCACACAGGTACAATATTAGCAACCCAGGTACTGTGATGAATTGGAAAAATGATTCTTGCATCCAACATCTTCTGAATTTCAGCCTAGATGGTACCTGAGATTTTGGGGTTGTAATGCCTTTGCTTTTGATGAAAAGGCTTGACATCATCCTTGAGCGGGATGTCATGCCAAATGTCCTTTGGCTTGAAAGACTTGAGATCAGCATAAGACCATGCTAATACATCCATGTACTTTTTCAGCAACTTGACAATTTTCATTTTTCTTTGGGCGTACAACACTTCCCGATGTTCACGGAACGAGGATGTTCCATGGTACCCAGATTGATGGATTCAGTTTCTGGAGAGAGGAAGGATCATCCTGTCACTTTTTCTTTACAAAATGGTCATGATTATCAAATAGTCATTCTAAGGAAACTAAACCTTTTGGAATCTTGTTTCCTTTGAGTTGTATCACTGTTTCTTTTTTAGATTCATGTGCTTGACCGGTGAGAGACTCACGACATGCAGAAGTTGATCCATCAAAATGAAGCTCTTTGAAATTGTCAACTTTCTCCAGAAAAGTGATAAGTGGTTGTCATCATTGAACACTTGCCAGTGTTGTGAATTATCTGGCACACTTGGGTGAAAAACCACCTCAATGGTATATGTATCTATTTTTAACCCTAGGTGAGGGAGCATGAGAGATGTTGAGATGGCCAATGAATCAGCCATGTCATTTTGAGCTTCATGAACTACTTTGATTGAGAAAGCATCAAACTCCTCGATGTTATCCCATACTGCATTGCGGTAGTGTATGAGCGGTCATTCTTTTACTTGGTATATCCCTTTTACCTGATTGACAATTAGCTCAACATCACCTTGCACTTTTAGATTCTTGATTCCCTTCTCTTTTGCAGCTTGCATGCCAAGTAACAAGGATTCATACTCGGTGGTATTATTCATATTGAAAAACTACAACTTGAAAGAAAAAGGAAAATCTCCTCCTCAGGAGATATTAGAACAGCCCCAACACTGCATCCACTCATTGCACAACTGCCATCAAACTGCAATGTCCACACTTTGTTGAGATCCTCTTTTTGGATGAGAACATCCATTTTATCTAAGAGTCGGTGGACAAGAAGTAGTTTCCCATCCTGATGATTCAAAAAGAATCTGAGCCTTAGGGTCATCAGAGTTGGTGACTAGATATTTCTTTTGTGATTCTGGTTCCAATGTCTGCATCACTCCTTTGACAGGGATCCTAGCTTTGGACCAGTCCATATGAATTTCCCCACCAACTTCTTTACAAAAGCTCCTCCTAGCAATATTCCATATGCTGTTTTGGAATATCAGCTACGAGAATAGTCATTTTTACCCTTTTCTCAGGAAATGCTACGCGAATGCAAATTGTGCATCCTTGATCTGACCAATCAATGGTACTTGCTTGGTTTCCATGGAGTAGCATCTACCAAAAGGTTTAGTAAGCGTGAGGCCCAAAGCATGGGTGACCTTTGCTTGGCATAACATTATCAGAAGCTCTAGAATCAATTATACAATTACTTAGTTTATGACCATTGATTAGGAGAGATAGGTAAAAAGGTTCAATTTTCCCTGATGCGAAGAAGTCGAGGCAACATTTACGTGAGATGTAGGAGGGGTGGGAAGAATTCCTTTTGGGAAATGGGAGGAAGGATGGCGGCAACCTTTGGTTTTGGATATACTTAGTTAATCTTACAAGCTTGCTCTGGGTTGGACTGAAGGTATTCAACCTCAGACATTTGGATCTTGGTCTTTTTAGCATGATCAATTATATCAAATGTGACCAAGGGTTGTGCTAATGAAGGAATGAGTCCTTCATTTCACATTTGTGGAGGAGGATTACTGGTCTTTATGGAATTGGAGGAAGGCTGATTTGGAGGAGAAATGGGAGGAAAATATTTCTTTACAAAAGGTTTAACAGGAGGTTGAGTAGGAAGGGGATTACCTCTTTTAGCAATCGTTGGTGGAGGAGCTACCACGGCCTTTTCCTTTTGTTTTTCAGCAGCAACCTTTGCTTCTTTTCCTTGCGAGTGAGTGAAAACTACATATGATTGTCCACTCGCTCGCATACCCTTGGGTACCCTCTTCTTCATCAGATTCCTCATCTTCAAATTCCATATACCCGATAGTAGAGTCGCCAGTCGGTTCACCGACATTTTGATCATCTTCATCTTGCGACAAAGGTTCTTCATAATTTGTATCATCTTCTTTGATTTCAACCAAGGCATTAACTTAGAGAGGGCTTCAATTGCTAACCTTTGAGAAGCAGCAGGAAAATGCGGCCTTTGGGGCATTGTTGGGAGTGAAGTTCCTCCATGGGATATCCCGGTATGGAGTAGTAGATGATGCTTGAGCCAATTGCTTCTTTAATGAGAGCAAATCATTTGCCATCTTTTGGAATGCTGGATCTGATGAGGTGGCTTGAGAAGAAGTTGAAGCCTTTGATTTTGATGGCTCTCATCTTAACTCACCAGATATAAGGAGGTTATCTTCTATCCGAATGGCCATAACTTGAGCAAGAACCAAGTTTGGTATTTGTTCTTGTAAAAGTAAGAAACTTACTCTCGAACTCATTGCGTTCACAAAGAAACACTTTTGATTCTCTAATGTTGGCAACATGGCAGGTGGCACACGGTTGATTAGTGAATTGAATCGGGTGATAAAATCATGCATGGTTTCATTGGCCTCCTTCTTCATGTGAGTGATTTTTGATAGTAACGAATGCATCTTCTGAAGGCTTGTACCTGTCTTCAAATGTAGTCATAATGTGGCCCAACTGGTGATGGATCCGGTTGGTAAATGTTGGAACCATTCTGATGCAGGCCCTTGCAAGGTCTCGAGAAAGAGATGTATAGATACATCTTCATGAGTCACATCTAGAATACTTGCATGACATAATAAATGCAGCTATATGCACATCTGTGCTTTGATTTCCACTCCCATCAAATTTTGGGAAATTCTTGTGATTTCCATGAGGGGAGGGGTTGAACTGGATGCGGCAATGCTAGAGGACCCATGGCATTTCCCCATGGTACAGGTAGATTTATCACCATTTGAAATGTGGGGAAAAGAACACAGTAGGGAGTGTGGTTCCACTTAGCAAAAGAGCACTGCAAATTGATGTCGAGGCACCTTGTGAAATCCGGCTCCTTCGTGGAGGCGAGGCACTTCTTGCTGATCGATCCATTGAACTTAGTGATGTGAATCATGCTGGAGTGATACTGAAATTGTGCCTTTGAAGTAGATCAAATATTGGATCAACTTCTCCATGAGCTCTTCTACCACGAGTAAATTGTTCACCCGACCAGTGTAGCCATTCAGATCTGCAACAATTAAGAGCAGATTTACAACAATCTTTTTGTTTGTACTTGCTGATTTTCTGATTTTTCTAGCAAAAATCAGCAGCATGTACTTTTTTTAATATTTAAATTTACCCTCTTTTAATAATAACCGATTGCGGTTTTTGACAAAGATTAACAAGGATAAAAGGTGGGTTAATTTAGAAAGCTGATTTTGGATCTTTGAACTAAATTTTGCAAGGTTTTGAAAATATCAAAAAATGTCAGATTCTCAGATCTACGAAATATACAAGTTTTTGTAAAAACTCAGCAAACTAAAAGCTCCTATCTGGTCCAGATCTATGGATTTGTATAAGGAAATTTTCAGTTTTGATCACTTCTAAAAAATTTTAATTTTTAACAAAGAGTTAAAATTTGCAAATCTGGTAGTGATTTTTACAGTTTTTTTAATTATTTCCTTAGTTTGATCCCCAGTGAGTCACCAAAAACTGTTGGTTTGAAAATCTTTCGGTTAGACAGGTCATGGGAAATAGGCCAACAGTGTGCAGGGCATAGCCCCTCTTTGAGACAACAAAGTGAAACTGGTTTATTGCTATTCTATCAAGCAGGAATCTATGCAAATCTACACTATTCTAACTTCAGGGGTTTGGGATCTCATCCCAGTAGAGGTAGTTCCAACTGCGAACAAAAATGTAAGAGGAAGGAATGGAGGAAGGTAGATCTGAAGGGAGAAAAGAAATGAATTCCAAGATAGAAAGGTCGGAGGGTTTATGCTTTGGGCTGGTAGTAAACAGAGCCAAACTTACTTGCATAAACAAACAAAGCAATATTGATGAACATATGATGATAATAAGAATGAATCCAACAGAATAGAAACATAGATCTAACTTAAGAAATATCTGATGCAAATAACACATATATTGAGCACAAAGTCTTAACATATATATTAATATCTCTTATGTTACAAGAAGGCACAAAGTCTTTCTCTCTTCACCTCTTTTTTCATACAAAATGTCCACCTGGAAT
The DNA here is from genome assembly GCA_018340775.1 of Taxus wallichiana var. yunnanensis. Taxonomy (NCBI): domain Eukaryota; kingdom Viridiplantae; phylum Streptophyta; class Pinopsida; order Cupressales; family Taxaceae; genus Taxus; species Taxus wallichiana. The sequence goes on from CM031240.1 coordinate 1,066,820,287, forward strand.
ACAACAAGTATTCCAGTATTTATAGAAGAAGAAGGAGAAAGAAGACAAAAAAAACCAACCACTATTTACAAAATATCTTACAAGATATTTACAAAATATCTAAAAAGTCAAAAGTTGACTTTGGGCAAGTTTGTGGATGGCAACATCCCATGATGCAACATGGATGATGTCATCATAAATGCCAACATACTTTTTAAATATTTTTACAAAAATATCGAAGTGTACACAAGAAGAGAAACTATTCATCATCATCTCTTTGCTTGAATGGAGTGTCTTGCTTCCGATCGGGAGAGGTGATGTGACACTGAGCTCGGTACTCCATAAACTTGCTTGATCATTGTCTGAAGTTGATTATGATCAGGACCCTTGAAATGGTCACCAATAACTTCACAAGTTTCTTTTTCAGTCTTGAGCTTGTCAGGTAGCCCGAGCATACTCTTCGCATGCCTCAATCAAGTATCCAATGAAATCATGGCAAGCCAGAAGGTTATTGATAGACTCTCGGTCAAAAGTGACCTCTGGCGCCAAACCTTGGGTTGCGATATCCTTGAAGAGCTTGATTGTATCGTCTACCTCCCTCAAGGTGAATGATTCACTAAGCATCTCTGGAGCCATCTTTGTAACCATCTGCTCCATGTTGTGTTTTGCATCCAGGGCTTCATCCTTGATTTTATCTATCCTTTCTAGGATATACTCCATTTGATCAACCCGGTAATCTAATGCAATGAGAGCTTTGTTGTGTGCCCGCGGGTGATCAATGATGCCAACCTTTAATAGGTCATCAGCTGAGTAGTCGACCATTGCTTGAAATGTTTCATGTTGTAATCTGGCATTGTCCAACTCCTCGAGAGAGGGATCCTGCTACTGCTTGTAGCTCTTTGTTTTCTGATCTATACCTGGTAGAGTCCTGTGAATTTCTTGATTATTTCCTCACTATCTCTGAGGATTCACTCTATCCAGGAGGACACTACCATGCCTTGTTCACCAATCTTGGCATATTCATTTATCTTGTCTGACTGAGAACTTCGGAGGCTCGGCGGCAGTCATAGGAGGAGCATTTCCCATTCTTTGCAAAGCTTGGAGAAGATGTTTGTTTTGTTCCTTTAGTATCCTCTTCTCCTCCTTTGCTTCTTGAAGTTTCTTGCAGAGGGCATCTACTGAGACAAGCCTCTCCTTGTAGGCTCTCAGATGAGGTTCCCATCATGACTTGGGTCACTTTGTAAAGTCTATAGGAGATAGATCTTTCTTCTCTTTGGTGGGATCAGGATATGCAATCTCCATGACCCTCTCTCTCAAAATGCTCTTTGAGAAGTGAGTTATAGCTTTTTTCTTCTTTGGTCCCTTCTTTGGAATGACAGAGAAGTCCATGGGTGCTATGGGAACCTTTCTCTTGAGTTGACCCAGATGGTCAGAGATCCAGCTTGGACTTATGGGAGAAGGAGTAGAGGAATGGAAGAAGAAATGGGAGTGAAAGGGAAGCAACTGAAGAGGCCGCAGGGAAGAACGTTGAGACACTTGGTGGTGGCATCGACAAGGAGTCCAACACGCTGCTTTACTTGCTTGTGGGGCTGGAGTTACTACGGGGAAAAAAGGACATGGAGGTGGAAGGGATCTATAATGGGATGGAGGAGAACACTAGGTGATAGATCCATGAGAGAGAGAGAAGATGGAAGAGGTGGGAGATGGAAGGGAGGAAGGAGAGAGAAGAGAAAACATCCATTGGGATAGATGTTTCAACAACGAGGGGAGGAGGAGGAGGAGTGGAAGAAGGAATGGTGGGTACCTCAGTGGTTGTAGCTATGACCACATCCTGAGTGGATGTATCCATTGAAACTTTGGTGGTCTCTTCTTCTTTACCTGGAGACACCAGGTCGACCACTTGCTTCTCAGAAGTAGTAGGAGGGCTTTGAGGAGCTTCTTCTTGTTTTCTTGATTCTCCCTCCTTATCTTTTCCTTTTCCTTTTAGGCACTTTGGGCTGGCCTTGGAGTCTCTTCCTAAAAGGAGAAGTAGTGAAATCTACCCCGAGGTAGGTGAGACCATTCTGTTTGCACCAATGTTTGGTGCGCTGCAACATGTGCTTGACCCTTTCTGAATGGTCTTTGGTGCCTTGGCTCTGTCAATCTCTGTGAATGGCCAATCGTCCCCATCCATGTCAAGGTAAACTTGATCAATTTCTTGATCAGGTTCTTGGAATCCTTTTGGAATGATGGCCATGCCATAGTGTTTGATCTCTTCCAGAGCCATCCTGGAGTGATCCTTTCACCTGAGATCTATTTCATGTGTCAAGTCGATGTAGATGTCCTCGATCTCAGGGACATGGATAGGATCAATTTTTTCCTTTGGGAGGCAACCCCGACAATCAAAGGTAGGCTTGGCTGGGAAGTTGTGCTTTAGATTCAACAATTCAAGCTCGGCATACATTTCCCATGCTTTGGCCAATGTGGTGCAGTGTATCGGCCCACTGTAAGGGGGAATGGAGTTCCTCCTCTTCTTTCTCTTCATGCATCTCTCATGGTATGTGATTAGTTGCCTTGACAACTCTAAGAGAATCAGCTTGGGCCCTGCATACCTTGGTAGCTTGGTCGGTTCACCCTCAAAATTCACCACCTTGAGATATGTGAATGTGGGAAACTGAGTGAACAATGCTCCCCACTTCTTTGTGACAGTGACCACACTTGGGGCTAGTTCGACCATGTCTCATATTTGGCCTCAATAGGTAGATCACCTCATAGAAGAAGGCATCGTTGATTTTTGAGAACTGGGGGATGTTGTTCTCGAGCCTTAGCTCTAGGTAGTATTCATATATTTTTAACTTGGGCCATACCCCATTTCAGCTAGGCTCTGAAATCTCTCATTGATGTTGTAGCGTATACAACATAGGAATTCATATAGAACTTCCCAGTTGTCATGACCTATTGAAGTTGCTGAGAGATGGTGTCGCTGATGATTTCTCCCCAGCCAAAACATTGCTTTCAGGCACATTCTTGCTCATGGTCTCTAAGTACCTCAGCATCCATTTATGGAAATGATGGGCATCAGGAATCCCAAACACTCTACTCAGGAAGGTGATTGTATCACTCACTCGGTTCCTCATTGAAGTCACTGCGGTGGATGGTGCTGTGGGCCATCTGGCTCACTCAGATTTTGTTCTTTTAGATATAGCTCATTCATCATTTGCATACATTTTTCCTCATTTTCATCCCATGCCTTCTTGCAGTCTTCTAGGCTTATGGCGACGTACTGCCTGTGATGAGGAATGCCCAGAGTTATTTCAAAGTGATGAGTAGTTAGGTCGATGACCATCTTTCCCTCTTTATCTTCGACACATCTTGTGTCCTTGTTATAGCATCGAGCCACCAACATGATGAACTCATTATTAATAGCACTTACTGGCAGCCCAGCTGCAAAGTGCAATCCACTGCCCACCAGTTTGTTCATCCAGGGGCCACTAGTTGCTGGTTGGTTCTCACCCAAAAGTCTTCCATATCAATGTGCCCAAGCTCGGAGTCTCTGATATCGAGATCACTCTCTGCATATGAGTCAGGCATCCTAACTTTTTGATATTTATACTTCATCTCTTGCTCTGTCAACTTTGCTTTTCCTTTAGACTTGGTTGGCTTTTTGCTTGATGAAGACATGTGTGAGCTCGAGGATGGCTGTTGTTGTTCTGCAAGGAGAATCAAGGAGGTCCAACATAGAAGAGCCATGTCAACCATCATGTTATTCATAATGAAAGCTTGCAGAAAGAAGAATGAGCAATTATAAGGCTTAGGGCGCAAGGCGCAAGTTCATAGCATGTTGCAGAGGCTTAAAAGGTTGGGCACACTTTTGGGGATGTCAACATGCAAAAAGGTGTGCCTGTGTTGACAGGAGAAAAGCTGCGCCAAAGGGTTATAAAGGGCACACTTTTGAAGAGTGTTGCACAAAAGGTTTTAGCACCAAGGAGAAAGGCGCGGGGCGCGGTTTTGCAACACACAACATGCAGTGTTGGTGTTATAGAAATGGCGCCCAACTTTAAAAAGTTTGCTTTAGGTGGGGCACTGAAAAAAGATGGTGTTGCATGAGTTCAGCTTTTAAGTGTGCACCCAGGCATGCAATTTTAAAGATGTTGCAAAGGAATCATGCGCGAAAGGAAAAGTTTTGGCGCGATTTTGGAGGACACACATCAAATGTTGATGTTGATGTTGTTGATGTGCTGCACTTTAAAAAAAAAATTGCTAAGTGTTTTTATTGGCACGCGGGTTAGGGATATGTTATGTTACATGTGTGGACGGTGCAAGTGCACGAGGTGCGACGATGTGTGGGTGTGCAACATGAAAAATAGTGCGCCAAAGAAAATTTTTGCACTTTTTTGGTGATTTTTTGATTTCTTTCTCTCTTTTCACATGATTTCTCTCTCTTTTTGATTTTGCAAAATGACAAAGAGAGGGTTTGTGGGATTTTTGTAAGCAATAAGCGAGATATAAAAATGGTGGTTTAGGGTTTTGAGGGTAGAGCCTTCACAGATTTATAGATCTGGAAGGAGGGAAAAGGGGTTTCAGATGGTTATGGAGTGGTAGTTTATTCATTTTTAGATTTAACCTTTTATAACAATCCTAAAACCTAACAATAACCAAAAAACAAAACCACAAACAACAATAAGAGTGATAAAATCCACTTACCCGGTTTATAAAGGATGAAGGATGACTTTGGGGTCCACAAACTTGAAAAATAAAACATGCGGGGGCATACGGGGATAGCTGACAGCGGCAGAGAAATACTTTTCACAATTTTCAATTCGTGAAAATGACAGGTGTTAAGCGCCTATATATAGAAAATTTGGCATTAATTACCCCACCAACTTTCTTTGGCACACTTTTTAAAGTGTCGACATGGGTTTAAATGCACCTTGGCACAAGTTTTAGTGTCGACATAAAAGTTTTAGCACCTTAAGCGCATATCTATGATGTGACATGAAGTTTTTAGCGCCTTAAAATAAGGAATTTAGGGCTTAGCACACATTTTTATTTTTATGTTGACATGATGATTTTTTTCAGCCTTAGCACACTTTTTTAGGCGCATGTTTAATGATGTTGACATGTCCTTCCCTACACCCAAAAGGGGCACTTCTCGATGTTGACATGTCATTTTTGGGCGCGAAAAAGGATTTTCTAAGGGGCACACATTTTTTGATGTCGACACAACATTTCTTGCGCCCAGTTCAAAAAGGTGAAAATGGCTAAGTTCTTAAAACTTGATTTCGAAAGGAATTTTAGGCCATTTTGAACGTTAATCGACTTCTCGGGGGACCAAAACAAAATTTTGGTATGGTTATCAAAAAAATTTGGTATTAATTTTATCCTTCTTGTCTAAATACCTTATCCATGTAACAACTATTGTGTTATTACTGCTACCCATATTTGCTTTACACTTTTATTACTATCATATGGTGATTTTTCTATAATATAAGGAAGTACCCCTAACTCCCTTACCAAAATCATATAAACATCACCAAAACTGATGTATGATTTTTAGGGAATGTTTGATGAATTCGAGTCTATATTTTCTATAAATGTTTTCCAATGAAGCTCTATCATCAATAAATATATATTTTAATTGGCACACTTGTTGTTGGAATGTTGTAAGTATTGATCCTTTTAATTCTATAAAATCTGTAATAGGGATTCAAAGTTGTGAATGGATCGTTGAGGCACCAATATTAAATGTTGTAACTCCTGTTGAGGAAAGTAATAGAAGAGGATAATGTTATGGAAATGATGCATCAAAAAGTGTCTAATGAATTGCACCAATATCATAGGATTTTCCAGATTTGTGTTGTTCCTTGAACTATCATGAATAATGGCATGTTATTTTGACGTTGATTATAATGTGTCAATATTATATCAAGTGTTTATTTTTGTTTAGCACCCAAGGTGTCATAATTGAAATTTGGGGCTAATTCATCATCTATAACCAACCCATTATCTTTCATGTTGCTTATGAATTTAATTTCTTTACTTGTGTATTATTCCCTCGATATTAATCATTCCATGGTGCTTATCTGTTAATATCTCTTCTTCCCAACATATCTATTTCAGTCACTTGCAATATTTGACCACGATGAATCCTAGATATGAGTTACCATTCAAGTTTTGTTGCATTTTGTTGAATATGTTGATTAAATTCATCTTTAGAATCGATGTTATTATCAACGTCTTCTATAGTAGTCCTCCTCTCAACATGCCATGGATTATAATTGAACGAATACTAGTTTGAATTTATTGAATCAGAATTAAGTTTAATATCTCTCTCTATATCACAAAACCAGCTCATAAAGAAATAAATCGATCAACAAAAATCAACCCAATTATGCGATTTAAGTGATGGAGGAAAACCTAGTGAATACTCTCATAATAGTTTTCAAACTCATAATCTCCCATTTTTAATCTCTTTTTCTCCTTGGATTATATGTCCAAGATCTACCGACATCAATAAGTGACTCACTTTCCTTGGAAAAAGGCCTATTCTCTTACCTATCAATGAATGTTTTTACATATTCTTCATGGTCAAACTTCATCGAGTTGTTGTTACCAGTTTGAAAACCTCATGTGAAACATTCAAATTGAAAAATACTACTTCTCTCTACCAATGGAAGCTCCAACAACATGTGACATGTTTCTTGTGTGCCAATGTCTCTTTCAACAATTGTTTCAGTTAGAAGTATCCTATATGCTCTTGCTTCCATTTCATCTGGGTTTTCAATGTTTGTAATCTACATCAACATTTGATGATAAGTTTCAAAAATCTTCTATGCTTTTGCTACATACTTTGCAATGTACTTGATTACAACATGCTTGGAAAGAATAGGTTTCCAATCTACATTTTCTCTCCACAATTGTAATATGTAGTAATTGTGTGTATTTAATCTATCATCATTTCTCGCATGTTCAAAATTTGTATCTCCTATCTCTAAGTCTTTATATATATTGAGAAGATAGAGTATGACAATAAGAGGAAGGTACATAGAAGATTCACACATAAGAACAAGGCACATTTGAAGGTACGAAAGGTTAGGGGAAGGAAACAAGCGCGAAGGACAAAGACTAATCCAGGACTTAGTTGTTTTCACATTTATGGTCTATTTTTGGATATAGTGTCCGAGACACACAACCAGATGAAGACTTGCGACATGCACAACAAGATATTTTTGGAGGAGCGTCTACTAAGCGCTTTGCATGAGTTTGAGTTAATAATAGAATTACAACATCTAGTCAAGCTTGTAAGAGATATATTATTAGCGCACTTACATGTGTGAATGGTATTGTAAAGGTGCATGGATATTTTTAGCATGTGACCTATTTTGGGAATAATGTAAGCGGTGAAGGAAAGTCCCACCCTTATAAATATGGATTATACTACACGATTAAACTTATGATACTATTTATTATAATCTGCTACACACTTAAACTTATGATACTATTTATTATAAGAAGCTTCGTGTATTTAATTTGTTTAATACAATGAATTGTATTGGCTGAATTAAGGTGTTAAACATGACTATAATTGGTTATTTTATGGTTGATCTCATTATTGTTATAGTTTGATTCTGGTTCTTTAAGATCTAGATCTAGAATATGCTCGTGGAACGTTTGTGCTATTTTGAATCTACATGTTTAAAATCTTCATCACATTAACACATTATAAAAGCAACCCTAAAGAGGGGCCTAATACCTTTGCATGCTTCGGGTGAGCCCTCATCTCAGGATGAGTGATGTGCCAACGTGCCTAGGTTATTCGTGGTAAATTCTAGGCTGCATCATTGGTTCCATTTATGGGACCTCTTTTTAGTTGTTTTTAGGATGGTTCACAATGAAGATACGCACTTTGGTTGAATCTAGCAAATGTTGAGGAGTGGGTAAAACATATGTAAGAATAATACAAACAGGAGGTTCAACATTGGATCTGAGTTTGATGCACGTGCATGGGTATATTATAATATGTACGAATGTTTTAATGAGATATTACTTGTTATCTTTCTGGTTGATGCATACAAGTGGTTGGTTACTTATGCATCTAAATAAATTTGGAGGTATCACACACTTTTCTAGATGCATAAATAATTTCAGGTCCTCTATGATGCTGATTTGATTTAGACCCGCATTGTGGATACATGGTTCTATGGTGTTTTGAACAACTATATCTTGGAGTACTCCATTTCCACATATTCTTGCCCAAAAGTAGCCGAGTTCTAGTTTTTGCGTTATCCTATGGGAACATACTTACAAGGCATTCCAATGGTATAAAATTTTGATGGTAACCCTAAACATAGAAGAAAAACCTATGACTAGCTAAACCCCACCACACGTGTGGGAAGGGGCAAGTTTGGTGAGAGATGGTAGACTAGTGGCGAAAAAGGCAAAGAAGAAATGCGGCTTAAATATAATGACGCACGCGAGAGGGAGATAGATAAGCAACGTGATATTGTAGAGTGGATGGCGTTGTAGAGAGAGATGGCTCATGAAGGATTTACAGCTCACGTAGGAGGCATGGAGTCAGAGCATCTGGAACTCCCCCATTTGGTCAAGCATGACAGGGAACCCTCCAGCCTCACATGGAAGTGTGCTAATAGAGATGACATGGGCCGTGGGTGTGCATCTAAATGTACCCATAAACCTTTCCCTTGCACTTGGTTTTCTAGTATCCAGTATATCCGATAGTCAACACACTATTTTGAGCAGATAGGAAGCGGGGAGTAAGATAGGTGGCTAATCTGAACTATGCTAGGGAAAACATATACTTTTTTTTTGAGGTACCTTTTACCGTCAGTGCATCATTTGCATAGATTTCAAGTGTGCAAATTTTTGGGCTCACTTCAGGAGCAATACAACTTTATGCAGACTGTGGGAGTTTAGTTCAGTTCCACTATTGGCACACATGAAAGTACATCTTCTGGTCCACTTCCGGCTACAAGTGGAGGATTAGGTGGTATAGGTGGCTCTAGTTCTGGTGGATCTGGTGGTTCTGGAGGCAGGTAGAGGTAACACAGAGGTTACGTGGATCAAGTGGGCGGGTCGGCACAATTTTAGAATATTTACATGGAGATGTCCCTTCATCTCCCGAATACGAGGGCATGAGGATGCTTCGAACATGTACACATGTGTGAAATACTATGGCATAAAAAAGGGATCACAACTTGAGCACACAAGAAAAAGTCAATTTTCTACTACATTATAAGGATGCACACATAGTTGAGTACAGGAATTTTGACCTTGATCAGACTTGCGTAGATTATGCAACATTAAAAGATGTTTTCCTTTAGGAGTTCCACATCCTTGAGTTTGAGAAGAAGATAATAAGCATGCTCAAGGACATTAAGAAAGGCACCACTTTGAAAGTGTTAGGGATTATGATGCCCATTTCAAGACTCTGTTGTCTAAGATTTCTTATGATATTCATGCAAGTCATCATACACAATGGTGGACGTCTGATCACACCGTTTATAAGGTGCTTTCACATAAGAAATACATTGATCCATGTGAAGCACTTGAAAAAACTTTACATGTTGAGGTAGTTGGGAACATAGAAATTAGAGTTATCCCATTCTTGGAGGCACAAATTCCAGCTATGGCCAAGCAATTGGAGAAACTATCAGTAAATTCAGCCCATGAGACACGCACTAGGATTTGGTGTACAAATTGTGAAGTAGAGGGGCACACCAAGGATAGTTGTCTCCATAGATCAATGCATTCATTATGATTGGGTAGACTGAGATATGTCATTTGAACCATGATGTTAGTCATTGCCCACTATTACAATGTGATAAGAAAGAATGTATCCGTTATTGTAAAATTTTCGATCCGTGATCAAGATCTGCGAAGACTACGGATGATTGGTTAGATTCATCATGCTATAGATATTGGTGTGCAACCTGGCCCGAGAGTGTCGAGATAACTCTAAGGAAAGGGTGAGCATTAGGATCATGATCACAATCAAGCACGCTATGATAGGAATGAAGATCATTTTGAAGGAAGTCATGGTAGAGGTTGAGGACTTTGAGGAGGATATGGAGGTCGGGGACATGGTGGTGGATGAGGTGAGTTTCCTCGTGGAACATGTTTTACATGCGGATCTCCTGGACACTATAGGCGTGAATGTCCTCGAATATTACTTATTCTTTCTATGGTAAGAATCATAGCTATGAGAAGTGCCCAGATCTATATGAATCTTAGCAAGAAACATAAATAGGAGAACAAAGGAGAGGGATGGTTAGGATACATCATCTTTGTGGAAAATCATTGGATGCCAAAGTTGACATCGAGAATATGAAGTATTACCTGTAAAGATTACTACATGCGCTTGAAAGCTACACGTGTCGAGGATGTTGCAAAATCCAAATATTACCAAGGAGGAGGTTCTACATACAAGATATCTAGATTATTCACATCACAAGGAGGTTTATCAGAAACCATGGAAGTACTTTAGAAATCTTCGGGGATGAAATATAATGTTTAAAGGAGAAATCACGGAAGATGGAACAAAATAAGGTAGTAGAGACGGTCTAGTCAGATATTGGTGATTTGAAGGAAATATGCAAAATTCTACACCAAGAGAATATCATTCCATTATTAGGGAATTGGCTAAAAGGGAATACTTTGGACGCAGGTATTGAGAACAAACAAAAAATCCTACATGGTAATCTTCCCCCTCATAGTTTGGATTGTGACAAGGAGATCACTTTGAATGCTATTATGGATGGATGGATTTTGAGCAATATATTTATTGACATGGGCACGGAAGTCGATGTTATTACTTTAGATGCATTGGTACAAATGGGGAGACCTCTATTACAACCATCCTCGAATATGTTGTTCATGGCTAATCGAACTAAGGCCACTTCCATCAAAATTTTAAAAGATGCATCCATTACTATACATGTAGCCAAGTTCACTAGGAATTTGAGGTTTTAACACTTACGAGAGAGATAGATTCCCATCTCTACTTGGGCGCCCTTAGTGTTATGCAAATAATTTTGATCTTGATTCAATAAGGGATATATTAGTTTTGAGAACAAGGAGGAAATATTTATCATCCCTTTAACGGATGGAAAGTCTGCATCCTATGTTGAGCTTTTGAGTGAAGAAGGCTTTGAACATGATTTATGTGTGTGCCATTTGAGACCGGAGGTACTTGACCCATCTAAAGAAGGATTCTCTAGTGGGAGGATGCACAATTAGTTAGTAATACTATAAGTGTTGCTTGTGATAATTTGGCACATGGTACTTATGAGATGATTGGGCATGAGGTAAGGAGTGCACTTACATGAAAGAGCACTACTCGTTGTGTTAGGCACATAGGTAACAATTCGGCACCTTAATACACTAGAGAATGGGATCCTACGGTATTCCTACACGTCATAGAGAGAAATGGAAAATTCGGGATGAAAGAAGAAATATTTTAGTGTATACTTTGCGTGGGACAATAACCCACTAGTGGGTGGTTTATAGGGACAATCTTATAGAATGGAAAGAAGTCTGGATTTCTTTGACCACTCATTTTTTTAGAAGTAACGCACCTACTAAAATCAGCACATATCATGGTAAAAAACCTATTCAACACCCACGTTTAGTAGTGTGAGAGACTCTAGAAACGAAGGGCGGGAGCTTTACCACCTTGATATGGGTGCATAAGTTCTATTACACATTGCATGGTTGTGCACACGCCTAGTACATTTATGCGAGAACTAAAAAGGGAGACCCAGGAATTGGCGGGATTTGATTACAGGAATGACCCTGACATTTGATTAATTTTCTACTAAACCTCTAGTGGAAGAAGCATTAAGGATTATAAAACGTGTAACTATGGGAGATGGTGCAAATACAAAAGAACTCATTCAGGAATTATTTGGTGAGATAAACTTAGAAGCATGTTTTGATGAAATAGAGGAGACTGATACCGTATTACTTTAGCATGCTTTCCTTAGGAAAGAAAAAGAAAATATTTTTATCTAGTGGGTGGTGAGGAAGTAGAAGATCTAGGATATAGATCATTCGGCGAGGACGCATGAGGTTTTAGATAGTACGAGATATGAACATGCGTGCATCTGAGGAACCTATGAAGATGAAGAAAGTAATTATTAGCATGATCTTTGAACCTAAGAGGCAATAATTTGGGATCATTGGTATGACTATGAAGTGGAAAAATTCATTGAGTTACTACGATATTTTCTAGACTTATTCCTAAGAGGGATACCATGATTTATAAGGTGTGCATGATTCATTATGAGAGATGAGAATTAAGCTAAAGGAAGGTGCACATCCGGTTAGGAAAATACCCTACATAATGAATCCTAACCCACACGTAAAGGTTAAGGAAGATATTGACAAGATGTTCAAGTTTGGTATCATTAACCCCCTAGAAAATTAGAGTGGGTTAGTCCCATGTGGTTGTCGATATAAAGAAAGATGGATAGATTAGAATCTTTTGGATTATAAAGATTTGAATGGTGTATGTGTCATCAATCCTTTTCCTACACCCTTCACAAAAGAAATATTAGAGGGTGTTGCAGGGCATGAAATCTATTCTTTTATAGATGGGTTCTTTGGGTATCATCAGGTTCAAATTACACAGGAAGATTAAGAGAAAATGACTTTCACCACTAAATGGGGAAGTTTTGCATATAATTTGGTGCCCTTTGGTTTGAAAAATGCAACTGATGTATTTTCACGCATAGTTGTTCAAGAATTCTAGGATTTTATTTACATCTTCTTACAGGTTTACTTGGATGAATGGACGGTGTATGGACTTGTTAAGGATCATTGTGACAATTTTTGCCTAATGTTTGAATGATGTTGACAACTACACATCTCTTTGAACATCAAAAAGTGTGTGTTTGCTACACCCTTTGGAACTTTGTTAGGGCATATCATCTACAAGGAGGGTTTGTTAGTGTATCTAGCTAAGGTTGCAGTTATTGTGGGCCTGAAGTAGCCTACCAGTCAGAGTGAGGTTTGCAGAGTTTTGGGTCACATAGGTATTATAGAAAGTTTATTAAAGGATATGCTAAAATTACCACACTATTAGAAGAGTTACTCAAAGGAAAAGGGACATTTTATTGGGGAGAACCACAACAACGCATATTTGAGGCACTAAAGGAGAGACTTACTACAACACTTATTCTATGTTTTCCCTCATGGAACCAACCATTTCATGTACATGTGGATGGCTCTGGCATGACCATTGGTGTGGTATTATCTCAGCTGGAGAAGGTATTATAGATCATCCTATTTGTTTTGCTAGTAGAAAGTTGACTCCTCTGAGTAGAACTCTCTGACAACAACAGAGCATGAGGCCTTGTCAATGATCTATGTGTTGCATAAATTTAGACAATATTTGTTAGCAACACCCTTTGTGTTTTATATTGATCACATGGCATTGAAATACTTGGTAAACAAGCCCATGTTACATGGGTGCATATGTCGATGGGTGCTCTTATTCCAGGAATTTGACTTCACACTTGTGGTAAAACTAGGTAAAAGTAATTCTAGCCCAGACCATTTATCAAGGATTCAATCAGGGGAAGACACGCAGAGACAATTGAAGATACAATGCCAGATGCATAGTTGTACAGGTTACAACGCGTACCTTCAGAATTAGAGGATATTTCTATCTTTTTACATATAGGTATGACACAAAAAGGAATGAAATCCTTAGAAAAGAAACAAATTTCAATTTGCATGGCCCCCTTTATGTTGATCAGTGGTGCTTTATACAAGTTAGGTAGAGATGAAGTACTACGCAAGTGTGTATTAGAGCATGAGTGCACAGATATTATGGAAGAGGCTCATGGTGGTATTGCAAGTGGACATTATGCAGGTGACGCCACCATGTGTAAGATTCTACTCACTAGATTATGGTGGGAGACCCTGTATAAAGATTGTAAAGCATATTGTAAGGCATGTGATCACTGTTAGCACCTTGGAAAACCAGGGCAACAAGATGAGATGTCGTTGAGGCCTATTCCTAGTGCAGAGCTGTTTGAGAAATGGGCTATAGACTTTACAAGACCTCTTTCGGTAGCCGCATGAAGAACTTGATTGCGATACATAATTACTTACACAAAGTATCTTACAAGGTGGGAAAAAGCATCAGGTCTCTGAAAAGGACTATACAACGGCTACAATAGCTAGGTTTATATGGGAAAATGTTCTCACTCGGTATGGATGCCCATTAATTTTAACAAGTGATAGGGGTACATACTTCTTGAATGAGATGATCAGGATACTATTGGATGAATTTATGATTGCACACCACAAGACTACACCCTATCATCCTCGAGAAAATAGGACTATTGAGGCTTTCAACAATATTTTAAGCCGACATTGACAAAAATATGTTGTTGGAAGAAAATATTGGGATGTTAAAATTTTTGTCGTGTGATGGGCGTATAGAACAACATACAAAGTAGTTGAAACAAGGCCACACCCTTTCAGTTAGTGTTTAGCGCGACAGTTCTTCTTATGGAATTCATGTTACCTTCTTTGCGTATTGTGTGTGTTGGAGGTCTAAGTAATGAGAAAGTAATGGAAGAAAGGATTGATAGATTGATATAATTAGATGAGAGGCAAGCCATAGCACGTTGGAGTCAAAAGTAGGGAAAAGCTAGGAAAAAGGCATGGCATGATAGGAACATCAGGGATAAGAATCTTGAGGTTGGAAAGATGGTGCTCCTTTATGATTCAAAGTTTTTATGCCATCCAGGAAATCTTAAAGTGCATTGGTTAGGACCGTATTTTATCACTCACATCCTTGAATCAGGTGCATGTCAGTTAAAAATGCTTGATGTAATATGGTTACCTAGATATTTCAATGGAAGTAGGCTGAAGCCCTACTATAAATAAGTCTTCTTGGTGTTTATAATAAGACAATATTTCCATTTAGAATAGGTTTCGCTTTATGCATTTTCTTTAATGTATTTCCTTCTTCGTCACTATGCTTTGTCAATTTAGTTTGGTGTTTTTGTAATAAGTGCATTTATGCACTGGAAGTTAATTATAATTTGAAGTACATTTTATGTGCAGAGGACTGTACATACCATTTTTTGTGGGGTGGTTTTTTCTTGTTATTCACAACTAGGTATATTTGAGAATAAGCTCTTACAAGTAATAAATAAGAAAGGAGATTGTTTCTAAAAGATGACCATAGATAGAGATAAATGAAGGAACAATATAATGCGAGGTAAGTAGAGGCCATGGAGACTACCGGGGGTAGGAACATTGGCGAGATACTCGAGTGCATGGAAGCGCGATGAAGAGAAGTCTATGGTTAGAAGGTAGGAAGGCACACTAGAAGGTTATAGCCTGGGGTGTGAATATGTACCTCGTAGAAATCGTGAAAATGGTAAATTAATGAGAGGATTGTTGGTAGGTGAAGGAGCGAATAAACGCACTAAATTTTGAAAATATATATAAGGATGGAATGCGAGTTCATTTTTACCATTGTAATCACAAGAATTTGAAACAAGCTAAGTGTAAATGATCGAGTGAATCCTGTTAAGGTATAGAGATGGAAAAACTAGACATGGAGAGAAAATTTGTGTTTAGAAGAAGCTTGCATCCCCATTGGTGAAGGGTTTGAGTGAAATGCGGAGACACGTATAGAAAGAGCTAGGGCACGTGGTTTCAAACTAGGGTACGAAGATTTGAGCTAGGATTTTGACTTATCACTACAGAGAATAGAAAGTTGATATTTTCAAATGGCACCAAAGAAAGCACCTATCACGGAGGCTAAAGGGAAGAATAAGGTAGAAAAAAGTTGAAATTACTCTCAGAGTAATTTATCAAATGAAGTATCTAGAAGGTGTGATAATTGGACAAGAATTTTATTCCCACATCTGCAACTACAAGATAAGTTATTACAACCACTACACTTGATAATAAGGAGTTGGATGTATTGTTGAGTACAAAGATAAACAAATGCATGGTGGAAGATAATCCGAGTGTATGATGACGCTGGGGAGAAATTAATAAATTAGGTATGAGTCTATCAGATGTATGAGCTCCCATATTTTGGCAAGTATGAACCCTTATACCAGTGGTTGATGAGTAAAGTACATGAAGACTTTTTCTATTTCACCAGAAAAAGGGTAAGGATTACAACAAACTTGATTTCAACACTAACAGGATTAAAAGGAACATGGGTAGATCTAGATAGTGACTTGACAGATAAAGTAGAAATCCTAGATACACAGAAGGAGTTAGGGTATACCAAGGGTCTGTGTGGAATGGATATTGATAAATTGAAGAAGTACCTAGTGGTATAGGCAGTTGTACATCTAGTGACCAAGTTAAATGATCAAGAGAGATGGTCGTAAGTGAATACCATGTGGTTCCATATCGTGAGGAAAATGTCTCAGGGAGTAATCTATAACATAGCAGGCTACATTATAGAAACCATCATCGAGGAAGTGCACACAGGTGATAAGATCAATTTTGGCGTTATCTTACTTTCTCTAGTATTTATGGAAATTGGAGTGCCCGATGGGCCAAAGAACAAGATTTGGGAATATCCCATGGAAAAAAAGTCCCTTGCGGAAATATTTGACAAGTATTTATGTGAAGGGTCAATGAGTGGGTTATTTAAACAGAGGGTGGAGATGTGGTATGATCAACTCCAGTGGCATTTGAAGAGGAGTGGCACATCCCCAAGGAGCTACCCTCGGTGGTGGGAAAGCGGTGCGAGTTCGCGTTGTACCAACATCTCTACATCGCACAATTTACAATGAGGATGGGACTTGGAGCCCCTGGTGTAAACTTTCATATGCTTGCACAACACACCTAATTATAGGCATCGAGTCCACCATTTTATTGATGCACACCACCTTAACTTTATTACGAGACAAGGTAGAATTGTGACTACCACACGGCTGAGGAAGACTTATGTATATCTAGGTCGAACTTCCTATATTCGAGGCTAATTTCAAACATGATAAACCACGAAGCTTGTAAGCTTGGAAATTGGGGAAATGGGCCATACTCATATACCTTCATCTTGAAGCAAAAATTGGAGAATAACAAGTATGTAGAAGATGAGTTCGCACTTCCAGGGCCACCTAAGGGTAAGTATATGGTAGAGAATGTACTAGCCCCATAGCATGCAGAAACTATAGTAGTGGATGAGGAGGAAGAAGAATGGGAGGATAGTGGTGGCTTAGAACATAGAGGCTGGAGGAATCCCATAGATAAATTGGAGACCGAGCATGCGGGTACTCCACGACACACAGAAGAAGAAGAAGACTTGGACGTAGTCCATGGAGAGATTCGTTTTAGAAGGGTGTTCAAAGAAAAAGGACATA